>CM059191.1:107581210-107596570 GCA_030323885.1 Branchipolynoe longqiensis | reverse complement strand
CGACACTCCACAAGGGAGGAAACACAGTCTACTTGGTTACCTGTGTCGAGAGTGTGCTACAGGTTGGAAACTATGTGCGTGACCATACAGAGCTAAGTGAAACGCTACATATCACACTAAAAAAATAGGATCTATGTGTTGCTAATATTTAATTTGGCGGCCATGTTGGTTGCTATCAACAAATGCGTAGTCAGGCTGTCCATTGGATACGTTTTACAGGTTGCGTTGATCGAGTTTACGTAAAATATAATTTATTATATTATATAAAGAGGCGGGGTTTAGAAGCTTGGAAGCTTTAGAAGCTTTGGAAGCATATGGAGCTGGAAGCATCTGGAAGCATCTGGAAGCCTATGGAAGCTTGGACATTAGCTTGAACCGACATTGAGAGTCACTGCGGATTAACAAGGTCTCTTCATTCAACCAACTAAGCTAAGTGAATACAAGATTTCTATAGTTGGTGACACTGCAATATATATATATATATATATGTGCAGTTTCTACTATTGTTTTTGCTGTCACTACTTGCTGTCAATACATATGTCAGTCGCTGCTACTGTCACAACTGACTGACTTTTAGCTGTCACTACTTAGCATGGTATGTTGATATGCCGTTCTGTTTGAATTGTGGGGCGACGAATGACTTACAGTAGTACGGCAGTGAAAATAAGCTGCGTGGAAGCGTGCCCCGGCCAAAAAAAACAAACTGTGAGTGACATTGCAGGATTACATTTTTGAGCTCGTGACATACCGAGGACACCCGTTTCATTAATAATTAATAGAATCCATTTAGTAAACTATATAAGGTGGTACAGTCCAGCTGCCCTCAAAAAGGCTAAAATGTTTTCCTGTTTTACCTTAGTAAAAAGGTGATGCATACTGTCTGCAGTGTAGAACCGTTGGCGCAGGGCCAAAAAATCAACGCAACTTAGTAAAATGTGTTCGCGTTGAGTGTCAGTGGGGAATGACACCCAATACATTCAGGGGGAGGTGTTGATCCCCCTTTGAGCAGAAAAGAAGTGTTAAGCCACGAGTGGCCAAACACGGCAATGGCTAAGGACGGACCACTTGGTCCACGCCGACCTCCCGCGGATCGCCGTGGTGCTTTCCCACTGCTGCCAAACAAACCTAAGCCATCGGTTATCCTCGACTCACGGAACTGGAGGAAATCTGGGATCTCATCCACTCGAGTACCAAGGACTGCATGCAGAGATTCAAGACCAGTTTGCAGACCACCTCTCCATATACACTGATGGTTCGAAAGACCAAAGCCGGGTAGCTGCTGCGGCAGTCTGCCAACGGGAAAAATTTGGTGTACATTTGCCCGACCAGAGCTCGATTTTCAATGCAGAGGCCCGAGCACTCCTTCTCGCTTTGGAGTGTATCGAGGTATCCAACCACACTAACTATGTTATATACAGTGATTCGTTCTCTTGCCTCCTGGCTGTTGCTGGACTGAAAACGAATCACCCTATTCTAGCAAAGGTCATTTATAAAATGAACCAACTGAGTGACAGATGGGTATGATATCCAACCTGGTGCGGGGTGCCTGGCTCCATGGCTGGCCATGCACAAGGGTTAAACGAACAGTGACTCGGGCTGCGAAGAAGGCCCTGAAAACTGGATCTTGAGAACCGTGTCTGATCCTCACTTCTGATCTGAAACCACTAAAGCCAGTGCTGAATAAAATCCAAATCGGCAAACATGAGTGGGATGAAACCCGTCTAACTAATCTATATTTGTAACTAATGAATTTGCATTTTATATATATAAAGAGGCGGGTTTTTTTTTTTACCCTACTTAATTTTATTATTTATTTTGTTTTATTTATTTTATTATTATTTCTTCGCATATATTTGCTCCGTGGCTGCTTTTGCCTCGCTGCTACTCCGCCATTGCTGCTCGCAGGTCACTTGCTCTGCCGCCGTACCTTGTATCGCATGCATTTTTAGCTTACACACGACTGCTCGGGGTGTTGCTGGTGCCCAGCATTTAACCTTACAAGTTTACAAGATACGGTTAGGATTGCAAGAACCGTAGGACTATATATTTGGTTAAATTATATTTGTGAAGAATTGCATAACTTTGTGGTTCGACTGCACTGGGTGATATCCAGCGTGCAAGGTGACGACAAGCTTGGAAGCTTTGGAAGCATATGGAGCTGGAAGCATGTGGAAGCCTATGGAAGCTTGGACATTACCTTGAACCGACATTGAGAGTCATTACGGATTAACAAGGTCTCTTCATTCAACCAACTAAGCTAAGTGAATACAAGATTTCTATAGTTGGTGACACTGCAATATATATATATATATGTGCAGTTTCTACTATTGTTTTTTGCTGTCACTACTTGCTGTCACTACATATGTCAGTCGCTGCTACTGTCACAACTGACTGACTGTTTAGCTGTCACTACTTAGCATGGTATGTTGATATGCCGTTCTGTTTGAATTCGGGGCGACGAATGACTTACAGTAGTACGGTAGTGAAAATAAGCTGCGTGGAAGCGTGCCCCGGCCTGGAAAAACTGTGAGTGACATTGCAGGATTACATTTTTGAGCTCGTGACATACCGAGGACACCCGTTGTATGCCGCGGCAATTGTGTGTTTGATAGCTCACCATTGGTTAGAAGCTTAACATGCCTAGAGTTTTCTGTGACAACTGTGGTAGCGTTCACGACAAAGGGGACCAGTCTATTTGCGAGCAGGGTAGAGCAAGGGCAAGACCGTTCACACGCTCGCAGACTTCCGAAACCCTGTCAGATACTGCAAAGATGTCGGTGGAGGACAGTGTTGAACCGGAAATGGGTGAGTTATCACTACGTGACAGAAGAGAGCGTACGGCGAGGGAGGTAGAGGCCCTAGAAATAGAGGATGAATTGGCTGAACTGGAGGAACGTCGTGCTGCATTATTGGCGAAGCGCGACAAAAGACAGAGCGTGCGTTCAGAAGGAAAACAAGATGGCGCGGGCACCAGCTTGGATCGAACCAAGCCGGCGGCGGGCTACACCATGGACCCGGTGGCAGCGGAGCCAACAACTGGTGCCTCCTACGTGGATGCAGCCTCCTTAGGCCGCCCGGAGGACGGTTTCTGTGCCTATGGAAAGGACAGGGGTCGCTCGAGGACCACTACCCGTCGGAGACGTTCGTCGAGCGGCTCGTCGAGTAGAAGCGCCAGCCGTCGCAGACGCAGTAAGTGGAGTTTAAAATGTTTCACAGTGGGGCGAAAGCACATCTCAAAAGCAAACTGTTATGAACTGATAGCTGCGACGGGCCAGTGGGCACTAGGGATAAAACAGCTGGGCGTTAAGGACTACAGAGCGTTAGTCGAACACATGGTTTTCCTCTCACTGAGGGCGCGTACCGGTGAGTACCTGGACTCAGCCCATGTGGACTATGATTTATCGATTAGGATTTTGGCTGAAGAAATAGGTTTCGCGGCGTTCTCCAGTGCGAACAGGGGAACAAGTGTGTTACACTATGGTTCCCTGAATATTAAGGCGAAGAGAGCCTGTACATCAATTAATCAGACGCGGAAACAGGGCCAGCAACCCAAGAGGCCATGCTATGCCTGGAATGGAGAGCAGGGCTGCCATAGAGGGGAGGATGAGTGCCGCTTTAGTCATGTCTGTTCAAAGTGTAATGGAAGGGGTCATAAACGCGCGGCCTGCAAAGTTTGACTCGACACAGTGAGTAACTGCAGCAACCAAGTTGTGATCTTTGTAGGTGATCAGAGCGACTTGGAGGCGGGGGGGGGCTAATGGAGCCAAAACCTATATTGTTGAACGGGTCTTTGTAGGTGACCGGGTCGTTTTGGCAGAGAAAGATAAAGTGGCGGGTGATGCAGTCTTCCCCCCCCCCCTTGCGGGAGAATTGATAGACAATTGATTGAACCAAGTGGTATGGGCGACCGAGGAAATGGGAGCAACAGCCGAGCGGCAGGGGTCTTTGTAGGTGACCGGGCCGCTGTAGCCAACTTGAGTGTGTGTGATCGTTGTGTCGTCTTTGAAGGTGACGGTAGCACCGGGCTAGCGGGGGGTGACCCGCGACAAAGTGACGACATAATGGATAACGACACTGCACGGAATCGGGCCGATCGAACCGACCGGAGGCTAATCGACAGTTGTAACATCGCTGGATTGGACGATGGCACTGATATAATGCTTCCTAACCGACAACAAAGTGACAAGGACAACAAAGCTGATGATGTTATTCCGGTGAACTGTGGTCGCTTGCTTATGCCGGCCTGTGATTTAGATTGTGTGGAAGTACAAGAGGAGGCCGATGGACTAATTGTCTCAGTTTGTGAGGTAGAGGGCCAGACACCCGTTGTGTTTAGAGTTGCCCGGGATTGTGTCAGCGGAATTTGCTTGTGTGTCTATGTTCTGGCAGGCATGGCCTGTCAGCTTAAACCATGTCGTTTCTTTTCAGAGTTAACTCTCAGGGGCGAGGTGGATGCTCATGCTTCCTATTTACTTCGAGGTATAGTTTTTGGTTTTAGGGTAGTAAATTCAGAATTTAACCAAAGTTACGAGACAACATAAAGCTTTATCAAGCATCCTTAGAAAATCTAACAAGATGTGCCATTGTAGGCCTCATAAGTTTTTCTTTCATAAGTAAACCATGGTAACCCCAGTTTTTCAAATAATTTGAATATAACTGAACTGTTCCTTTCCTCCAGGCATGCGAAGTTAATCTCAACTGAGTAACTTTATGTAAATAAAACTGTCATAAACACGTGTTCCGAAAGGGAATGTCAGAAGGGGTGTTGTGAACACCTCTCCACGAAACATCAATGCTTAAAATTTTTTCCCCCTTCGTGTAGGAAAAATGTACAGTTTGTGTCTCCTAAGGCTAAAACTTCCAAGCCCTCCTTGCTACTGTGCCAATTTAGGCTGTATGTTATAAATTATCTTTTCCTCAAAATAAAGAGAAAAAATCAACTTTCCAAAAGGTAGGCTCTGGATGCCCTAAGACCAATTCTATAATATGTTATTATTTCAGGATGCCAACAAATTTGTATGTGGCTTTCCCAATTCCAAATTAACTTCGTTCTTTAATTATATTGGTTGGACATTGTCCCTCCCATGTTGCGAATGGAAGCCATTGCTGTAGTACTATCTGTCAACATTCTGACATAGCCTCTGTGCATGCAGACTAAACCACATAACCCTAAATACACTATTCTCAAGTCTAGACCATTAATATTATCTAAACTTCTTTATGAAGGCCTCGGCCTTCACAAACCCTTTAGTCCTATCTTATGCTAAATTCTTAACTATTTCCAGCAAATTTAGTTTTGTAAATGTTGTAAATTAATCATTTACTTTTAACTGCGCATCCAAACCAATTAATCATCAATAAACAGGAAACGAAAATGTCCTTCCCGCTCTATTGGCGAACACATAGTGTGTTCGGAGCTTAGTAAATAATCATGAATTACAAGCTACACCAGTTGGTAAACATGTAAATTCATATAGTTGTTCATTCCAAACAAACCTTACCAAATTTCTGGTCTGTTTGATAAATTGGTTAGTAACTGCCTGTGAGCAGCTGAACTGTGACTGGGCCATAATAAATGACTCATCTATGTAAGGAAACATCACATTTAGTTTTACTTTTGGGAAAAACCTGTTTCCGTGGCCATGTGAGTTTGCTGTGCAACCTCTACTTGTTCCCTTTTGAGACTTTGCTGAGAGCATTTGCTCCAGCTTTCTGAGCCGCTTCTCTATCTCTGGATAGCCTGCTGCGGGGACCGGTGAAAGTTATTTACTACTTCTCACATCGACCACCGCACGGGGATGATGGCTCGTGTTGTGTCATCTAAAGCACTACCCCTGCTTTTCACGTCTCCTCTTCGCCTTTCTCCTCCCCTCTCGTTACTTTCTACAGTTCCCACTTCTTCGCGTCCCCCCCTACCTCCGCCTACCCCTTTTCCTTCCCCTCACATTCGTCGTTTTATCCGTTTCCTACCCCCCCTCTACTTTCCCCTCCCTCCTTTCCCCCTCTCCGTCTCCCTTTTCTTTTTCTTTCTCTTCCCATTTCTCCTTAACTTCTCTCCCTCTTTCCTCTCTTCCTTCTCTATCCCCGTCCTTCTCTCCTTCTTACAGTCTCTTCCTTGCGAACTCTTCTTTCTTTTCCCTCCCTTTTTTCTCCTACATTTCTGACCTACTTCAATTCTCCTTTATCTTCTTTCTCTTCTTCTTATATTACCCTTTTCTCCCTTTGCTTTCAACATATTTCCAAAGTGTGCCAGGGAGGCTTAAGCCATCATCTCTGGTGATGAGTAGTTATCATCATAAATGGGATCTTCGGGCTTACTGGCCGTCGTATCCAACAAACCCTTAATTCAAAGATCTGTAACGATCAATGAAAATTAGAGTTTTCACCCAACTGTTTGTTTGTTGTTGTTTTTCGTCTTGGAAAAAACCTATAATCATATCCAGACGGGTACCGTTTATAACAGTATATACCCATGGCTAATAAATGCCAAAGTATCTCTCAGTTCCGTGCCGATCAATGAAAATCAGAGTGTTCAACCAACTGTTTGTTTGTTGTTGGTTTTTGTCCTGGAAGAATGTATAAACATATCCAGACGGGTACCGTTTGTAACAGAACATACTCATGGCTAATAAAAGCCAAACTACTTCGCAGGTCCGAAAACCTGTAATCATCAACTGAAAGTTTAAGTGTACCCAAAAATGGGATGTGGCTTCAGCCACCATCGCTCTCCGTTTGTAACGGGGTACCAAACGTGATGTGGTTATAACTGTAATCGCTCTCCGCTCGGTCACGGGCGGGTTACTGTAATGAGGCTTCAGCCTATCTCTCTCTTTGGTTTGGCCCGGGCGGTATCCCGGGCGAGTTATTGTGATGAGGCTTCAGCCAACATCGCTCTCCATTTTTCCACTAGCTTTAAAAAAGTAATACAGCCCCAGCAATCACCGCTCGCCGTTAGGCAAAGGCGGCTTAACGTGATGTGGCCTCTGGCAACCTTGCCCTCCGTTCGGTCACGGGGAGCAATACTGGTGTCGGAGAACCTATTCACCCCGTTCCCAAAACCGGCGTGTAGCCGAATGTAAAATCATAGGGTAATGGTATGGAAGCCAAACCCAAAACGATGTGTAGAGACCAGTATTTATATCAAGTAACCAAGGAAAAAATGTTATACTTGATGTGGCTTTAGCCAACCTCGGTCTCCGCTCGGATACGTGCGGGTTAAATGTAATGTGGCTTTGAACCACCACGCTCTCCATTTGCCAACGAGCATCACAACGTAATGTGGCTTCACCCAACATGTCTCTACGCTCGGCAACGGGCGGCTTAACGGTATGTGGCTTTAGCCATCACCGCCCTTCATTCGAGAATGGGTGACAAAATATAATGTGGCTTCAGCCAGCATCCCTCTCCGTGTAGTAACGGTCTTCAGCCAACATCGCCCTTTGTGGTAACATTTGCCTAAACTGGATGTGGCTTTAGCCAACCTCACTCTCCGTTGTCGAATGGGTGGCCTAAACGGGATGCGGCATGAGCCAACATGTCTCTCCGTTTTAACGGGCTACCACATAACATGGTTTTTAAAACCATCGGCTCTATCCGCTTGGTGACGGGCGGGCTACCGCGATGAGGCTTCAGCCAACATCGCGCACTTCAATGGCTTTCCCATCCCGACGCAAGCAAACCTAATGGTTGGTCTCCGCTTCCGGGTCGGAAGGGATTAAGGCCTCGGGCTGAGGTGACGGCAAAGCCGTCAACCCCAGAAAGGAGTGACAGTCCTCCTCCGGGCGATCCACAGCAGCTGACGCAGCAGGCAGGACCTTGTTCCACTTCGTGGCCATCGGTAGTCTGTAATGACTGTGTTACTATAAACCGGTATCAACTCAACGTGAACACAAATTGTGACGCCAGGTGGAACCTGGGTTGAGGATGTATTTGGTACTGAGTAACGTATTTACACCGTTCTCAGTACAGGCGTGGCTGGACCGGATGTGCTTCCCTCTCCCTAGCCTGAGGCTGTATACCGAGGTAAAATATATATATATATATGTGAATAAATACAATATGTGTGTAAATAAATGCATTCTTCATATCACAACTCTTAGGACTTAGCGTGACCAGCCGATTGATTGGACTGGGCCAGTCCAACCTCTCGTCTAGGTGAAGTTGGGGGCCAAAGTGCAATATTGGTCAACAGGAAGCTGCAGCTCCCTGAAGACCTCATGCACCAGGATCCCTTCCTCCACTGACATGAGCCGCGACTCACAGAAAACGAGTCGCCCCATTTGTCTCCTTTTACTATCTGCAAGGAGGTGCAAGGGAACTATTCTACCCCGGTTCCCCATGGGGGGTCTATGTCCTGGCAACAGTCATCATATAAACACTAGGGTATCATGATGGACTAGCACTAACAGGATCCTGATGTGCAAATTGAAAATCTAGTACTGCCATAGATGGCTTTCTGTGCCTTCTTCTGCTCTTCAAGTTACTCAAGTAGCTATGCAGAGTAATGCTTTCATAATGTATGCCTGGGTTCAAACCAAACCAATGGACATCGTACTACTATGCACAATAGTATACCTGATAATGTATGCCCAAAACACAAAAGGGCTGAGCACTATTGATTTCATCCCGAACCTTATATCATCCAGGTCAGTTTCTTAACCTGATTCTGCGCGTGTAAGCACAGAATGTGTTGTGTAGTCATACCTCAATCAGCTCTTGGGTATGTTTTACTACCAGGTCTGTGTCCCTGTTTCTTTACAGGACATCTGTTATGTACACATGTGATGTCTGCGCCTCTTTGCCCCAAACCATCATATTTGTGCCCAAATATAGATAAAGCATGTTTGTATTTCATGTGCATTGGCCAGTGGTATCTGTATCACCTTAACAAATACTGCAACTAGGTATATTACCAGAACCGCGCATACCTATCATTATTGGAAACACTTGTCCTTACCTACTTTGGCACCTCATGGGACCCATGGTCTACTCTTATAGGCACCCATAGTCAATGCTTACGTCCATTTATGGCCTTGTCTAAAGTTTCTAAATGAATTGAAGGTAATCCTTCTAATTCTCATTTTTGCCTCACATGAGTGACAGCAAATTTATCCCATACATGTTAAAGAATGGTTATGACAAGTTCTCATCTGGGTCAAGCTTAGGGTTACATCAAGCAACAACTGAAGCCGTCATGAATGCCTACAGCATTGATTGAGCTGTGACAGCTTCTTATTACATAATAGGGCACTCTGTAACCTATGACTTAATTATTAGCCATTGATCTAAATGTATGTGTGAAGTGGTAACTGAACCATAGTGGTCATAGCAATGTTATATTGTATGGATTTATTGAGTAATCTGTAAAAAGTAACTCTTTGGCTCATTTAATCAGTGAAATAATGTCAAAAGTGGATTTTACTAATCACTTTGTCTCTTAGATGGTGAAGCATCATAATCACTGACTATTTATTACCTATATGCTTTGCAGTTATATCTGCTCATCCAACAGATACAAGTTGGGTAATATCTGCATTCTAAGTTGGAAGTTGAATTTTCCTTCATCTTAAAATCTACACGATACAAAAGTAGGGAGTTTCTTAAGAAAAGCCAACACCCAGTAATGATTTCCCCCTTTTTATTAAAGTGTGTTAAACAACTGCCCATTTGTAGTTGTATCTTGGGCTTAGTTAAGCCTGTGTATTTCTTACTTGCCCCAGGAATGTCCATTGTTGATATGTGTATGCCAGGCTATAAATGTCTGCTGATATGGATCTGTCTAGACAGCCAGTAAGGAGTGTATACTTGTGCATATCACACTCAATCATGGCATCAGCCAATATAGTTTATTACCTCATGGTTAATTACCTACTACTAACCTGGCTGGGTAGCTGGCCACAAGTCAGACTGTGTGTAAACACACCCCATACAGCTAGTAGTGTGTGTGTATATATATATAGTATAGTTATACAAATCTTACCTTGGTAGAGATGATGGATAACTCTTGTTTTCCCGAGGTACAAGCCTCGGATAGTCGTGGGCTAGGGAGAAGGAAGCAACATCCAAGTCCAGCAATCTTCACCTAATTATTCAGGATAGAAATGAGCTTAATTGTATGGATACTCATAATGTTTTCGTTTTGGCACAAGCAAAGGTAATAGTCGTGGCAGGGTCTGGTGGGCGGGCCCTAGACCATGACTATCCAAGGCTTGTACCTCGGGAAAACAAGAGTTATCCATCATCTGTACCAAGGTAAGATTCATATAACTATACTATTTTACCTCGGTACTAAGCCTCTGGCTACTCATGGTCAAGGGAGACCTTTACGTAATCTCATTTTTATCCTTTTTAATCATGAACATAAACAGTGTTTAGTTGTACATTTTTAAATGTTTTTGTCTCACCAGTTCTTGTTAGTTGGTGAGTAAGCGGGTTGCTACCCCGCTGGTCTTCTCTAGGCGTTTGTTGTAATGTTTAGCAAACGACCTTGCCATCTTCCAGCCGGCATGTGCTAGAATTCTGTTCACTGAGATCCCTAACTGTCTTACTTTTGAGACCATAGCCCCTCTCGTAGAGTGGGATGCATAGCGTCCTGTGTTGACGCCAGCCGCCTTGAGTACCGTAATCGTCCATCTGGCGAGTGTGTCTCTTGAGATAGCTTTACGTGGCTTAATGAAGCTGACTAAAAGCTGTCTTGAATTTCGTATTCCCTTTGTCTTGGATAAATAAGCCGTAATGGCTGAAACTACACAAATTCTTCTGTCATCGAGAAAGCTGTTTACATGAACCTTGGATAGCGGGTCTATCTTGTGTAATTTTATCTAAACCAAATTTTGTAAGTATCTGTTTTGTAAGTATCTGCCTAGACCATGACTATCCAAGGCTTGTACCTCGGGAAAACAAGAGTTATCCATCATCTGTACCAAGGTAAGATTCATATAACTATACTATTTTACCTCGGTACTAAGCCTCTGGCTACTCATGGTCAAGGGAGACCTTTACGTAATCTCATTTTTATCCTTTTTAATCATGAACATAAACAGTGTTTAGTTGTACATTTTTAAATGTTTTTGTCTCACCAGTTCTTGTTAGTTGGTGAGTAAACGGGTTGCTACCCCGCTGGTCTTCTCTAGGCGTTTGTTGTAATGTTTAGCAAACGACCTTGCCATCTTCCAGCCGGCATGTGCTAGAATTCTGTTCACTGAGATCCCTAACTGTCTTACTTTTGAGACCATAGCCCCTCTCGTAGAGTGGGATGCATAGCGTCCTGTGTTGACGCCAGCCGCCTTGAGTACCGTAATCGTCCATCTGGCAAGTGTGTCTCTTGAGATAGCTTTACGTGGCTTAATGAAGCTGACTAAAAGCTGTCTTGAATTTCGTATTCCCTTTGTCTTGGATAAATAAGCCGTAATGGCTGAAACTACACAAATTCTTCTGTCATCGAGAAAGCTGTTTACATGAACCTTGGATAGCGGGTCTATCTTGTGTAATTTTATCTAAACCAAATTTTGTAAGTATCTGCTTAGAAAAGGAATGCCAATAGGGGAGTCGTCGATACGTCTCCTTCCTTTGTCAACCGTCCTTGGTGTTGTAGATTTCCCGGTCCTCTGGGGAATTTTAGTGAGTCTTTTGCTCCCCATGACACTGCTGCTAGCCAGGGTTGAGTGGTCCATTCTGGCACTACCAGCACCGCATGTGCTTGATCCAGCGTGATCTTCCTGACCACTCTGCTGATAATGCTGAATTGGGGGAATATAGAATAAAAATTATCATTCCAGATCAGAGAAAAAGCATGCACCTTCCAGGCGTCTAGTTCAGGATGCCAAGACACATATTTAGAAATCTTTTTGTTGTTTCGTGATGCAAACAAGTCGACTTCTGGGACTCCCCATTTTTGGCAAATAATGTCAAAAATGTTATCATTTAGAGACCATTCCAAGTGATCATGGAAATGGCGACTCTCTGTGTCTGCTAGTGTGTTCTGACAACCTGGTATATGTGCTACTGCAAGCCATATTTGTTGTGTTTGTGCCTAATTCCAGAAAATTTGTTTGCGAGTTTGTTACATGGTTTGGACTTTGTCCCTCCCATGTTGCGAATATAGGGCATTGCGGTGGTGTTATCTGTTAACACTCGTACGTGAAACTTTGGCACACACACTAAACTACGCAATCCCAGATAGATAGCGCGTAATTCTAATACATTAATGTGGTCGGAAATTTCATCCTCTAACCAGCGACCTCCTGTTGTGCGGTCATCTCTGTGTGTACCCCAACCTTCTAAAGATGCGTCTGTAGTGACTATTGTATTGGGTTCACCCATCCTTATAGGATTTGGTGCAGAATCAATGTGTGTTAGTCACCAATGAATGTCATCGTAGCCTTCTTGCGAAATTTTCATAAGTCCTTCAAAATTGCCTTTTGTCCTGGCTAGTGCAAATTTTTGTCTATTTCCAGGGATTTAATGTGTGCATTACCATATAAAATGGCCGGTGCATAAGCTATCATAATGCCAATAAGAACTGCTACTTGCCATATCTTTGGTCTTTTTAACTGTAATAAACTATATGCTGTATTCTTAAATTTATCAAGTTTATTAGGTGTCAATGAAATCATCATTTTTGTTGTGTGGATAAAGAATCCTAGACATTTTAATGTTTTGGTTGGCGTAACCATGGATTTAGTATTATGTATGAAAAATCCTATTTTATGAAATGCTTGGCATAAATCGTCTATAGCACTTTGACAATCGTGTTGTGTTTGAGCAACAATAAACGAATCATCAATGTACGGGAACATAACATGACCTTTCTGTGCCATGTCTGAGAAAATTGGTTTTAACAATTTTGTAAATAGGCGTGGGGCACACGCTAGACCATTTGGCAGTTTCGACCTGTATGAATAGGTACTGCAGCTTTTTGGTCTTTTTTATGCCGGTCTTGTTGCGGGCCTTGAAGTACTCATCTCCATCAGATGAGTCGTTCTTCTTGTGTTTCCTCTTCCGTGAGGGAAACCCAATCTCTGAGTCTGTCGTTTGTTGGGGGTCTGACATGTCCTCCCAGTCCGACTCCTCAGAAGCGACATCTTGTTGTTGTCTCGACCCCGTCTCTGGGAGCAGCTGTTGTAGTTGCTCCCTGATGAGGCATACCACCCGGTCGTCGTCTAGATTAGACGGCCCCGGTTCGGGCGAGTGGTCACGTGACTGAGCAGACTCGAGCCCAGGGGTAGTGTACCCCTCACTAGGCGTGTGTGGTTCATCGACCTTACTCTGCTTCGCCGCCATCTCGAGTCGTCTGAAACCCAAAAAGGTTTATTAAAACGAGCTCAAGGAACAACTAAACACATGGAACAGTGCGGTAACGTGCTTGAGGCACTAAAAGGGGTATTAAATCTGTATTTACACCGGTTTTAATCCAGGCGTGATAAGCTAAATGGTATGTCGAAAGTGCAATGGTCAGACGAACCAAACCGAAACCAATCGAGGGGTAGGGACCAGTGTACTGATCCCTCCCACACTCTCTGTAACATACACTTCTCCCTCCTGTGGCTACTACGCCAACAAGTTGAAGAAAATTCTATGAAACTCGGAGGTACGCCTAAACCCTTTGGAAGTCTATTATGCTTCCCTAAGATAATCTAAGCGATGAATTGGCTCCTGCCAAATATCTCTCTGCTTGGCAACGGGCGGCACAAAAAATGGTGGTGCTCCAACAAGTTTACCGCACCGGAAAACGAATACTTTTACATCAATAACTGTGTTAACATGTTACTAAGTATTGCAAAAAGTATGTCAATCTGTGCTATATGCATTGTTATCAATCTTTGTAAGTTTTCGTCCAATACTTACTTTGGAATTGTTGGTATTGCTTGGAAGAAACTGTTGAAACTGCTCGTAACATCCTCCCGTTATGAGTGGAATATGCTAATTGCTGGACCCGGATGTTGCTTCCTTCTCCCTCGACCACGAGTAGCCAGAGGCTTAGTACTGAGCTAATATATATATATATATATATATATATATTATATATATATATATATATATATATAATATATATTATATATATAGTATAGTTATACGAATCTTACCTGGGTATAGATGATGGATAACTGTTGTTTTCCGAGGTATAAGCCTCGGGTAGACGTGGGCTAGGGAGAAGGAAGCACGTGGAGGTACCAGCAATTTTAACCTACTTATTCAGGATAAAAATGATCTTTCAATACAATGGATACTATGATTTTCCCGTAATGGTACACCAACGGGATAGACGTGGCAGGGCGTGGTGGGTGGGCCCTAGCCCACGTCTACCCAAGGCTTATACCTCGGGAAAACAACAGTTATCCATCATCTATACCCAGGTAAGATTCGTATAACTATACTATTTTACCTCGGTATACAGCCTCAGGCTAGCCTCAGGCTAGGGAGACCTTTACATAATTCATTTTTATCCTTTTACCTGGGTTTAGATGATGGATAACTGTTGTATTCCCAGTAATAAGCCTCGGGTAGACGTGGGCTAGGAGAAGGAAAAGCCGTCTGAGGTACCAGCATTTTAACCTACTTATTCAGGATAAAAAATTATCTTCAATACAATGGATACTATGATTTTCCCGTAATGGTACACCAACGGGATGACGTGGCAGGGCGTGGTGGTTGGCCTAGCCCCCGTCTACCCAAGGCTTATACTCGGGGAAAACAAAACAGTTATCCATCATCTATACCCAGGTAAGATTCGTATAACTATACTATTTTACCTCGGTATACAGCCTCAGGCTAGCCTCAGGCTAGGGAGACCTTTACATAATTCCTTTTTATCCTTAATATCATCCATTCTTATATAATATTCAACGTTTTTGTTCTCACCTATTCTTGTTAGTTGGCGAGCAGGCGCTTTGCAATGCCGGTAGGCTTTTCTAGTCGCTTGTTGTAATGTTTTGCAAACGACTTAGCCGTTTTCCAGCCTGCATGCGCTAGTATTCTTTTTACAGAAATACCTAGCAACCGTGCCTTGGAGACCATGGCACCTCTAGTTGAGTGGGAAGAGTATTTGCCCGTATCCACTCCAGCCAATTTCAACACCGTAATTGTCCATCTGGCAAGGGTGTCTCGTGAAATTGCTTTATGTGGCTTTATAAAGCTCACTAATAGTTGTTGTGATGCACGTAAATCCTTTGTCTTAGATATATAAGCCCGTATGGCTGACACAACACATAATTTCCGATCACTCGGAAAACAGTCTAAGTGAACCGTAGATAAAGGGTCACCTAACGTGTTCGACTTAAGCAATTGTGCTAAATCAAACATAGCTTGTTTCTTGTCTATTTCTAATCCAGTTAAAGATAAAGCAACAATTGTCTGTCCTCT
>CM059191.1:107561494-107580710 GCA_030323885.1 Branchipolynoe longqiensis | reverse complement strand
GGATATGTAGAGTTAAATCTAGCCAAACAGTTATGTCTTCGCAAATTTGATGCTTTCGTCGGACTATACAGCCTGAAGAAAAACATGGGAAAACACAAATCAATAATCAATGAACAATAAGCAATAAGAAATCAAAGACCCATATGACAATTGCTCTGACTTGCCCCTAAAATATGCATGCTGGGGAGATGTGGCTTGTGACATGAAGTTCACCGAGGCAGAACTCTACATGAGGGAGAAGTCAACCATGAAATAAAACTTGTCCTCCATCTATCCTCCTTAGACGAGTTGTAACAATACACAATCAGAGTGCCTTTCTAGTGCTGCTACACTGGGAGACCAGGCAACATGCACCATGACCCAATATCCCACTCAGGCACATTATCCTGATACAGAACTAACCTTGCAGTCTTTCCCGCGCCTATTAATGTTGAGTGTCAGGTAGTGATACGGATCAAGTTTGTAAGTCATTGCTTTGATTCGGCCTCATTTTTGAATTCACGAGAAACTAGGTAGCATTACCACTTAGTCGGCCATTCCACCTAGTCCCGAATAGAAGCAGGACACACATTTGTGAAATGTAAGCAACCTATCCAATATCGGTATCTGAAACAATCCAATGACAGTGTGTTGAGATCAGCTCTACAGGACTGAGATGGTTGATTGTTGACAATATCTAAAGGTCAGATCATGACTGGTCTGCATGAGTACATACATGTTAGATTCATCGATTGGTTCCTGACGGTTTAATAGGCAGGACGAGCCATATTCATAGTAACAGTCTGTGATATTCATTCGGTGAGTATATTGAATTACATTTATATGCATACATTGACATTTCAACGAAAACGATAGGGAAAATGATATCCGATATAATTTTGAATTGTTTAATTTTGGGCATGGAATCAGTAGTATATATATAATCAATATTATATATATAGTAGCTGCGCACAGGTTAAAGCTAGGCTCAGTTCAACACAATGTTGGTCCAGGGATAGATACACTCATTGTTCGTGATGCTCAGCAACACGGGTAATTTGGCATTCGATCGCCGCCATAGCTCTACAGCCTTAAGCATAATACAGGTGCTGCCACCTATCTACTTTCGGCGGTATTCCTTTCTGACTTCTACGCCAGCGCCGTCTGGTTCTTGTATTGATACGTAAATACTTCGAGCATGCAGGCCATGCCTTACCGACCTGCCCTCTGCGGTCGCCAGCTCGAACTAGCAGACTAGGTGCCTATATAAGGACCGTCTCAGCGGCAGAAACCTCACTTCGACACGGCCACAGGAGGACACTGGCTGGCTCTGAACTGCCATCCCGCCCACCCCTGCTAAAGACTATTTAGAGCATCGGGTTAAAAGCTTTTTGACCTCTTGGTGCATAACTCATTGATTACCTCACTGTGCTTATTCTATTGAACTTAATTGTGCTTACTAAAATTGACATGTGCTTACTACTTGACTCATTATCGAAGAAAAATAAATCCAACTTTAAACTCATATGCGGTGTCGGTGTCTAATTATATATATATATATTCATTGTCTCTGAATATAGTCAATATTCTCTGCTATATTCCGGATTTGTGCACCACCCCATTTCAAAATAATTCCGCCATCTCGTGGAATCCATTTGTACCATTATGTGGTAGACCATATTGGTGGTGCTATCAAAGACTATATAATACTAAGCCGGCTCACTCCCCATCTCTCTCATGGTAATGTGAATTTTGCAGTGCCACCTTGTCATGGGTTTGATCAGCCCAGCTGCTGGTTGGTTTTTCACATGTAAACAGATACAATTATATTATACATGAGATAGGTAAGTATGAATACACATCAATATGAAATTGCTATGAACAAATACCCATCATCATCAGCATCATCATCAGCATCGCCATCATCACACATCTTTTACATTCATATATACATTTATACATATAATATAGCACCTGTTTAACCAAGAGAACAGCCAGCACACCAAGTGGTGGGTTTGACTATTTTGATTACACAGTACAGGCTGAGTGAGCCGTCTTAGTATTATAGGGTCTCTAAAACGTATGACCCTTTGGTATTACATGTGATGTATAACGTATTATGCGAGTATAAACATACAAAGTGAATTGTTTTCATTATATGTTATATTATTATATTACTTGATGCCATTGTTATAGCATAGGTCACACAGGCTGCGATCGCCGTACGGTCTGCGGTGTCTCTTGCAGTTTATGCAAATGTTACGGAGTTGCGGCTTGCAGTTTATCTCTTCACAAATTGTATGGTTTGTGTTGAATTTATACACGTATTTAATATACAAAAAAAGTCATAACTTTCTTCAAATTGATCACACAAACATGAATTTTGTACCATATTGATAGTTAATTCACAACCTTTTCATTTATATCAACAAAGGTGATCCTACTGTGTTGTGGAGTCTGGATTGCCAGGATTGCTAGGATTGCCAGGATTGCGGCCTGTGGCATTGCGGTGTTTTTAAAGTTAAGATAACTCCAACTTTTAAAGAACGCAACCCTTGCGGCGAGCAAAACACGCACGGTGACCATAACCGTACGGTCACCGTACGGTGACCATAACCGTACGGTCACCTAGTCACCGTATGGTAACCGTACGGTAACCGTACGGTAACCGTACGGTCTGGCCGATGCGGGGACTTACATGCTTACGGTCACCGCAAGCACGCCGTAACGCGTTTGTGACCAAGGCATATAAGTAGGGATTCAGACACATGTGCACACTGAGTATAATGATAGAAAGTTGCAATTTGCCTGCCAAGTACTGCACCATCTGGAAGTAGACTACTGGTGTGTCCTGATTTGTGCTCACCCCTCCATGAGGGGGTGACTGTCCAAATTGGTATAGTGCAGGCTTCCCATGTGCAAGTTCGAACATATTAATCATATCCGAGTCTAACCAATTGCATTACATATTGGCGTTTCAACACTTTCACGCTTGTACGCTTCGCTACTGACAATATGCTCCATGGCCTGGTGCTGGATAAATTCGATTTACAGTCATGCCTCGTTAATATTTCTCAGTCTGGACCGGGTTACAAAGAGAGGTTTAATCACCAATGCAACAACCTTTTTTTAAAATCCACCTGCAAATTTAATGGGGGACATGTTGCGTAGTTCATTTTCTGACACTTGGTGGCGCGTCGGTACTAGTGGGCCTACTCGGTATTGACAATGCTTTGCGTTTGCCGGTACGCGCAGTGCAACACGTATATTTTATTCAAAATTAATAGAAATACAGAACCCTAACCTTATAAATTTAATATAATCTATTCGTTGTATGTTTTCTGTATGTATACCAAGCGGTTTGTCTCTAGGTGCTGTGGTTTTAGAGATATTTGACTTTTTCTGTATGAAGATTGCTCACGGCCATTGACAATGCACTGAGTTTGGCGGTACGCCCAGTGCAAAATGTTAATTTTATTCAAAATTAATAGAAATACAGAACCCTAACCGTATAAATTTAATATAATCTATTTGTTGTTTGTTTTCTATATGTATACCAAGCGGTTTGTCTGTAGGTGTTGTGGTTTTAGAGATATTTGACTTCTTCTGTATGAAGATCGCTCACGGCCATTGACAATGCACTGAGTTTGGTGGTACGCCCAGTGCAAAACGTTTATTTTATTCAAAATTAATAGAAATACAGAACCCTAACCTTATAAATTTAATATAATCTATTCGTTGTATGTTTTCTATATGTATACCAAGCGGTTTGTCTGTAGGTGTTGTGGTTTTAGAGATATTTGACTTCTTCTGTATGAAGATTGCTCATAGCCATTGGGTTTGCAGTGTGACAGTGTGCCGAATAGGCCCACTCGTTCAGTGGCGACGCGAACGGCAGGAATTTGAACTAAAAAGTCGGAGGTCCCCCATTCAGTTGCGTACATGTCACTTCTCCGGGGCCTTCTTGGAATAGCCCAAACTACAGACGTATCAAGCAACCATAGAACTACAGATACATCTGGTATATTTTATTTAAGGTCAACGAGGGCTGGAGATCAGAATTCATTCATGAAAGCCTTATAGTGCTGCGAGACCAGATCACCAGCACCAGGAGCCAATATCCCACTCGGTCACATTATCCTGATAGTGACATAACCAGTCCTAGCCATATCCTAGTACGCCTGAGCGCCACGATAGGAAGTGACAAGTATACATTTTGTACGTCATTGGTTTAAGTCAGCTGGGATTGGAACTCCCAAGCTGCCGCACGGGAAGCTTACGATCTACCGATTCGGCCACCGCGTCCGGTTTGATCGCAACAACCCAAGCCAGAAGGGAAGCTGCAACAGGTTGGTTTGTCTGATAACGGTGAATTTTGGTGAATCGTTCTGCCACATCCAGTGCCATTATAAGTGCATGCACTCATATACATTTGAACCATCCCCCCAGTGAGAGGTAACTGCTTACATATCACTAGCAGGTGGCTCCAAATTGTACCATAGGTTGGTTTGTTAGTTATTGGAGTTTTCTGTCCTAGCAACATCTCACGTGACTTATATAATTGATACTTGTTGCTTCCGAGCCTGGCACTCAGCATTAATACGATAGGAGAAGGCCTGGTTGGTGTAGTGTTAGGATAATGTGACTGTGTGTGATATTGGGTCATGGTGCTGGCGGACTGGTCTCCCAGTGGGGCAGCACTCTAATGTTGCCATGAGTGTGCACTGTAACGATTCGGTACCAACCAACCAACCCAAAGTGAGGTGAGATAAGTGACTGTTTACACCGATACATGGAACAGCTGACACGTCAGCAGGCAAATAACCTGGTCCCACAGACAACCATACACATTATAATATAGCCAATACATAAAGCAATTCAGTTATATAGCCAGTATTGCATACATCTGCGATTCAATGTATGGAGTAAATAACAAATAAAAAAAGAATGATCACGTATGCATAGAGTTAGCCATGGTATACAAAACGAGGAATTCATACTGCAAATCTAGGTCTTGCTCTATGATGACTATACTGTATGCATTGGATACAGTATACACTTACATCCAATGCATACAGCAGCTAACCCATATATACATAGTCGACGTCTTCGATCATATCCAATGTATACCCACCAGGACGAAATGCATTTCTGAATTGGCGCGTGTTATCAGTACTCTTACCCGATCCCACCCATTGTGTGCTCACCGCTATATTCAACTACAGCACACCCACCCCCACACCCATCCCCGCCCGGCCGGCCGGCCGGCCGCACCCACCGCCGGGCCACCGGTCGCCTTGTCCCCGGCCCATGGCCTGCCGATCATATCGGCCCCCGACCCACACCCTGCGCGGCCAATCCCGACGCATCGGGCCGGGGCCCGGGCCCATCTCGGCCGGGGCTCTATTCGGGTGCGGGCCGTGCAACCCGGGGTCCATAAGTCACTAGTGTAGCGTGTCATTCGATCATTCCCTCCCTCGCCACACTAGCAGCTCACGAGCAGCTCACGAGCAGCTCACGAGCAGCTCACGAGCAGCTCACGAGCAGCTCACGAGCAGCTCACGAGCAGCTCACACACAAATCCTGCGCAGCTCACAAGTAACTCCTGAGCAGTCGCGTATTCTTCAAACATTTCGCCGAACTAACATAGATCCCCCCCATACCCCAGAAAATATTTGAAATAGCCCGTCCTCGCCCTACAATAAAACAGTACAAAAGACCTTTCTCTTTAAATAAACACATACTCAGACCTACCTCTATTTAACTATCAGCATCCAACAACCAACCTTAAATATCAGCAGAATAGCTATGCCAGTCCTAAGCTGTGTTAATTACTGTTATCTTAAAATAAAGTTGTGAATGTATAATTTGGGCTAATGCAACACCAACAAAAGTGGTATGGGTTTTGATTTGATATGATTTTGTAGAAATAGGCTGGTGAACTTTTAGTAAGATATGTCCCGCCGGCACAGGCTCATCCCTCACAGGCCCAGACTGTATACACGCTTTGTGTATGGCGCATGGTTGCAGTAAGTACTCCTGCCGGGTGTCGCTAAATCACTAAATCAGCCAGCCAGGGGCCGGCGGCCTGCCGCTCGCTTACACGCGCTTATTAAGGCTAATTCAACTCACACAGATTCATGATTGGGCCGAGGAGTTATGGGCAACCGGCTGGCCATTGCGGCCACCCGCAGCTAACTGCATCAACCACTAACTAACTGTGGCAACCAGCAACTAACTGCAGTAACCAGCAACTAACTGTGGCAACCAACAACTACCTGTGGAAACTAGCAATTAACTGAGCAACCAGCAGCCCACTGTGGCAACCAGCAGCCCACTGTGGCAACCAGCTGCTAAGTGCGGAAACCAGCAACAAACTGTGGCAACCAGCAACTAAATGCGGCAACCAGCAACTAACTGTGGCAACCAGCAACTAACTGCAGTAACCAGCAACTAACCTCGGCAACCAACAACTAACTGTGGAAACTAGCAATTAACTGAGCAACCAGCAGCCCACTGTGGCAACCAGCAACTAACTGCGGAAACCAGCAACACACTGTGGCAACCAGCAACTAAATGCAGCAACCAGCAACTAACTGCAGTAACCAGCAAGTAACTGCGGAAACCAGCAATTAACTCTGGCAACCAGCAGCTAACTGAGGCAACCAGCGGCCCACTGCGGCAACCAGCAACTAACTGTGGCGACCGGGGCAACCCACTGCAATGACCGGTACACAACTCTGGTAACCGGCAGTTGGTTCTGAGGAGAACAGTATGTATCTGGTGTGCTCTTCAGAATATATATAAATACATACCTAATTACAAGATACCCAACACAATAAGAAATGTAATTTAGTTGATTTCCTTTCACTCCCACCATCGTCATTATTGACCATCATGTTTATTATGTGTGTGCCAGAATTCACAGAGATGGGGGGTTACCTAGATATCTCCTTACTTTTCTATACGTCAAATGAGAGATTGCAGATTAGAACAACAGATTAGCTGAAATCACTCTTGTCTGTTTTGGCTTTATGTCCCAGCAAAACGTAAGGGTCAGATGCGAATGGGTACCCAACTGACCAATTGCTATCATATTTATATATATATCCATGTCATTCTGTGATAGTTAATCAGCGATTATCAAAAATGGTGGTGATCTACGTAATTGCGGATATCTTTCATCCCAGAATTTACGTATCCTCTCCAGGATAGTGCTTACTTTTTTACAAGGTATATAATCTAGCACTAACTACACACCGAATTGAGTTCCTGAGATAGGAATATTAAAACTCCCTGTATACAACCTTTTTATCGTTATCCTGATGATAGACGATATCCTAGAGCACAGTCATTTTCAGCGCTTCCTGCATATTGTGTCAGACCTCTTTTTGACGCCAGCCAGAAAATGACCAGAGAAGCTGAGGCTAGGCAGCACTTAGAGTATTTATACTCAGAGGAGTGGAACCATTGGCTTACACGGACCAATCTGTTTTCATTGAATATGGGTCTGGCTATCAAGATTAACCCCATGTCACGTTAAGAAAAGACACCCTTGGGTATATACACCACCGTCATAGTTTGCCTTTGACAGCGCATATGGGTACCACATTACACAGTATACATATGTATTACCAGAACTGTGTGCATGTATATATGCCCGAGTTTGGGGTACTGTCATAGGTTAAGGTGCAACAGGCTACGTGTAGATCAGAGGTTAATTGTTGGTCCATGTGATGCAATGCCACTTCAGTGTGCCTAAAATAAATACACATAAATATGGGCAATATTATAATAAAATCACAAAAGTTAACCAATATTCAAACACCTTAACTTGGATGTTTGTTTATTTGGTTTACTTGGGTGTTACGTCCTAGCAACATGTAAGGTCATACCAGAAGGGATTCCGACTTGTCAGAGGTCACAATCATGGCAACTTCATAGTGTAGTGCCGATGGGAGACTGATCATGACCCAATACCCCACAGTCACATTATCATGATATGACCTTAGATGTTGCTAGGACGTAAAACAACAACAAACAAACTGAGCCTAAATGTCCTTGCGTTATATTATATAACGGCTAGGTAGTGACAAGCATCAATTTTGGAAGTTGTGGTTTGACTCGGCAATCTTCCAAACTTGTAGATTTCCATCCAGGCGTTTGTCATCATTAGACTCGGGAAAGGACTCATTGACCCAGTGTTAGGATAATATGACTGAGTGGGATACCAGGTCATGGTGCAGACGGCCTGATTTCGCAGTGGGGCAGCACCATGAAGTCGCAATGAGTACATACTGTCACAAGTCGGTACCCATCCATATATGACCTTAGATGTTACCAGGATAACAACTCCAATAACCAACCAACCTAACCATTTCCATCGGCAAACACCCACAACAACTTCACTGATATGTTTCTCTGGTGGAAACAAGTTCAACAGTGGCATTTCTATGCATAAATAAATTTAAAAAAATTTAAAATGAGTTTCCATCCAGGAGCTGTACCTACTTGAATATATAGTCCTAAGAAGGATTGATGCTTCATTAAGTACACGGGGACTCATTTTTGCATAATGCCTGCATCAGGATAGCCAGCCTCGACATCTCCAAACGC
The DNA here is from genome assembly GCA_030323885.1 of Branchipolynoe longqiensis. Lineage (NCBI taxonomy): Eukaryota > Metazoa > Annelida > Polychaeta > Phyllodocida > Polynoidae > Branchipolynoe > Branchipolynoe longqiensis. The sequence continues at coordinate 107,572,115 of CM059191.1, read as the reverse complement.
CCATTCATACAGGTCTTATGCAAGATGTATGTGTCATCTGCATTGTACTAGTGCGACCCAGGTCATCAGACTGTATCATCCGAATAACATATGACATTCATATTGTTCTCATGCTGTACAATACTCCTTGCATTCTGACATGTCGGCAAAACTTCACATCCTCATCACCCTCACAACATCCGCTATTTATAAGAGAACAATCAACATGGGGGTAATTTCACAAAATATTTAAAGAGATATTGGTTTCTGCCGTCATTTCAGTGCAAGGGAGATACTTGCGACTGACATGAAATTGGAATTATCGCATATAAATATAGCTTGGGCTCATGTGTTTGAGCAACGTATATATATATATAATAGAAAAAGGTCCTCCAGTGTCTGTGGTGCAAGGGGGGGGGGGCCCTGCCCATCAATTACCCCGACAACTGTGGGGGGCGGGGGGGCACCACCAATGCGCCAAGGAGGAATATATATATATATATATATACAGTATATGTTCCCCCTTGCATTTATACTTGTATAATGGGTGATACATCACATATATAAACAGTTGGCCCCATTAAACAGAAACAACAAGACTGCCGTGGTTGAGAAAAGAGTATATATTCTCTGGCAGTAATATAGCTAAAGTTAATAATTTACCATCCGAGTGGGTGTGGATGCGAGAACGACCAGACACAGCTGGCCTAAAGGTGGTCAGAGCCCCTGACAGGTGGCGCTGGTGTGCCCAAACCTGGAACTAATCACTGGCATGCACTAGCTTTGGTTCGCAAATACCAATACAAATATAACGGAAGATGATAGTGTTCTTGTTTATAATCCCATAATAGATTGTAGAGCACATATATGCTGTATAAGAATGATATGAGTATAATTACCCCGAATATCCCACCTTTCCCTCATCACTCACTCAGCTACATATATTGGTTTTGGAGTCTGTCTAGTCACGCTCTATAAACCATTAGATGAGTATAGTAAAGGGCGCATTCCTTACACGCGGGATGCGGTATGCGAATGCGAATGCGAATGCGAATGCGACAAAAAATCTAAACGCCTTGAAGCCTATGGGCTACATTCCTTACAAGCGGGATGCGGGATGCGGGATGCGGCATGCGAATACTGAATCGGTCCATGTAGCGATCGGTGCGGCATGCGAATGCGAATGCCCATAGACAACAGTGTTAGAGAAACCTGACACTATGTGTGTGGGTGTGGGTGAAAGGACCCACACCATTTGCATACCGCATGCCACATGCCGCATGCCGCATACATCGTGTAAGGAATCCTAGCTTAAGGTGGAAGACCCCATCTAATCCGCAGCCACTAAGTCATGGGCTGGGTACCTTTATTCCATTGGTCATCTACTGATACAACCTCACCTACCCACGTGGCGCCACCTACTCTCCCACGCCTCCACAGCCATTATGCTCACTCACTGCACTGTTGAAAATTATATATATAAAGTATTATATATAAGGTTTGTGGTTTGGTATATTTGTTTCTCGGGCTCTAATGGTGCTGTCATATTACGATGCTTCTCGCCGGTGAGCCGCCAACGCGCAAAATCACTTTTAATCGTCGAGACACGTCAAATTTGTTGGCGTCAGCACAATGAATTGGTAGCGTGTGACCGATGTTGTGGTAATGTATATCGATGCGTAAGAGAAAAAACTAAAAAGGTTTGGCGCAACATGTGGTTACGAGCCTCCCGCACGCGGGGCGTGTGCCTCGCATTCATATAACATTATTCCAGCGCTCCGCTAGCGACCGACTGGCATGTTACATGATATATGAGAGCGCGTGCTCGACGCGTGATCGATGCATGACCAACGACACTCCAGCGCATTTTGGTGCGGCGCCAGCGTGCTATCAGTGCAAGCGACGTTGGCCTAACGCGTGGGTAACACTTCCCGACGTTGGCATGTTAGCGACACGCTGACGGAACACTCGCTGTCGTTGGAAAAAATAGTCAACGTAGGACAAAGTCACACAATGTTCCTCCAATGCGTGCCTAACGTATCTTGACGTGCCCCTAATGTGGACATAACGTTGTCACCCACACGTCGTTGCACATCGAAAGTTTTGTGCAAGCACAAAACTTTCGACGCACGCCGCTGACCCTCGCCGACCGTCACGGTCCATCACCGAATACCAACAAGCGCCTAGCGCTTCCTGACGTATCCTGACGTTGCGCCAAAAAATCAGATATGTCAACGTGCATTGGCGAGAAGCATCATAATGTGACAGCACCATAATATCCTGGGCTTGAACACATGGCACATACATTTTAATTTAAGAAAGTCACAGGATGAGGTGTGATTAATATGTTAGCGCCTTAAAGAGTTAACTAATTCGGTAATTAGATCGGTCTAGAATCAGTATACTGGTGAATTCAGTTCCGCTATTAGTCTATAGTTCATTGCTTGTTTCGATGTTTGTAGAAAACATTAACCGCGTATGTTTAGTTCGAATTCTTTTCAACCCTCTTATCCGAAAATCGTTTATTCGACCATCTTGCCGACAAATATTTGGGTCGCCGGGATCAAAGTAATCGATATTAATAATATAATATAATATCATGAACTGTTAATAATGCCGATTACTTAGTACATATTATGCATAGGTATATTAATTTGATTCCATACCAGGTCAAATACTCGTTTTTGCCTTCACAAATATTCATTGATAGATATACATAGATTCCCGGAGTCCTGATGAACTTTCCTACGTTGCAATTAGGCGAATTGCTATTATGTCTGGTGGGGAGATGGGATTGCCCGGTGGGAAATCCGCGGTGGTGTCTGGCCTGGCGAGCCTTTTGGGGGAGGGGGGGGGGGGAGTAGGAATATGCATGGTTCTCCGATGTGAAGGCATCGAAATCGCTCCATCATCTGCCCTGTCCACACACACTTACATCCACTGCTTCCTCCACCACTCATTTCCTCGATGGAACCCCTCTTCTCCCATTCCCCCATTGGGTGTCCCCATTCCCCCATTGAATTCCCCCATTTGATGTCCCCATTCCCCCATGGATATCTCCATTCCGCCATGGCTCTCTCCATTCCCCCTTGGCGCTCTCCATTCCCCCTTGCCTCTCTTTATTCCCCTTTGGTGCTCTCCAGTCCCCCTTGGCTCTGTCCATTCCCCCTTGGCTCTCTCCATTCCCCCTTGCCTCTCTCTATTCCCCTTTGGCTTTCTCCAGTCCCCCTTGGCTCTGTCCATTCCCCCTGGGCTCTCTCCATTCCTCCTTGGCTCTCTCCATTCCTCCTTGCCTCTCTCCAGTCCCCCTTGCCTCTCTCCATTCCCAATTTTTCTCTTAAGATTTATACTGCCTATCATGGATAAGTCTGAATAGACTTGTTTTCACCATCAGACAGTTTGATGATAGAAAGCCCGAGCCTACACTTTTACCGACCCAATGGATTTTTAACCTCCAACAGCACATAGACATGGTATGAGAGCAACTGGCCTTTGATGATGCTGTAAGTTATGCACAACGGTGGAAATCCAAATTGGCAGAGGTGGGGGTACAGGGAATCGAACCACTAACCTTCAGATTAGGAGTCCGACCTAGAAAAAAGGCAGAGACTCTAACCACTCCACCACAGAGAACACCATTCAATTGGTTAACTCCATTCCCCCATAGGCTCTCTCGATTCCCCCTTGGCTCTCTCCATTCTCCCTTGGCTCTCTCCATTCCCCCTTGGCTCTCTCCATTCCCAATTGGCTCTCTCCATTCCCCCTTGCCTCTCTCCATTCCCCCTTGGCTCTCTCCATTCCCACTTGGCTCTGTCCATTCCCCCTTGGCTCTCTTCATTCCCAATTGGCTCTCTCCATTCCCCCTTGGCTCTCTCCATTCCCCTTGGCTCTCTCCATTCCCCCTTGGCTCTGTCCATTCCCCCTTGGCTCTCTCCATTCCCCCTTGGCTCTCTCCATTCCCCCTTGGCTCTCTCCATTCCCCCTTGGCTCTCTCCATTCCCCCTTGGCTCTCTCCATTCCCCCTTGGCTCTGTCCATTCCCCCTTGGCTCTCTCCGTTCCCCCTTGGCTCTCTCCATTCCTCCTTGGCGCTCTCCATTCCCTCATTGGATCTCCCGATTCCACCAGAGGATCTCCACATTCCCCCACTGGATCTCCCCATAGCCCCATTTGATGTCTTCACTCCCCCTTGGATATCTCTCAATTGCCCTTTCCATCTCTCCATTCCTCTTTGGCTCTCTTCATTCCCTCTCAGAATTCTCCATACCCCTTGTATTTCGTCCTTCCACCATGGATCTGCCTAGATAAAAGATTCACCCCGTACTGCTGCGTTTCCGTTCGATTCACCATCCGCTAGGCGGGATCCCGGCCCAACTTCTCCATGGGACACTTGCTGTTGTTCAGTCCTGCCCCTTAACAAATTACTTATTCCTCGGCCACCTTCGGGTGCCGGCATGTCTTCGCTGCTATCCATCTTAGTGGAGACACTGGTCCACAGTCCGGAATCAGCAACCTATGAGTAGGACGGCCCAGCATCAACAATGTCGAACAAACCTGCCTCAACACCCAAACCCAACCCATATAGTGTCATGCCGCACATGGAGAACACCACCCCGGCTCCAAACTCCCTTGCACCTAGCGACTGAACAATGTATCCTTGTCGCTTTCTAGCCACTCAGCATTAATATGATATCGCAAGGACTGGTTAGCTGAGTGTAAGGATAATGTGACTGAGTGGGGCATCATCAGGTCCTGGTCCTGGTGGCCGGGTCTGCCAGTGGGGCAATGCTATAAAGTCGCCATGAGTTCTGATATGACATTGAATGTTGCCAGAACGTGAAACTCCAACAACCAACCAACCCACGCACCTTGCATAGTCCAATGGTTTTAAGCTTCAACCATTATTTCTAAGATGAATATATTAAATTGATTGTCATAATCTGACTTACTTTAGTTTGCGGTAACTTTGATGTAAAATGGCTAACTTTGGAGATATTTGAAGGACAAACATGCACAATTAATTTTGGCAAGCCCACCAAAGCTCAGACAGCTCAGCTGAGTAACATGTTCTATTAAATTGTGCATGTTACGAGAACATGGGTAATTGAATACGTATGACCGACGTCTCATTTTGAATGGATACAAAGCATCGCTTATGCTATTTATGCACTAAAGTCGGCCGCTGGGCCGCCTCCACCACCTAGCGTAGAAATTTAACATTAACAAACTAGCCGCCTTTTTGAATCATTCTGGCCTCGACTGTTGTTCATTCAAAATCTACTACTACGCCTTTGGTTTTAAAGCCATCCCACCCACCCATACTGGTTATTCTCGGTGGGGTCAAGTTCTGTAAGCCTTGAAATCATGACATTGAACTCTGATATGTAATGGTATAAGAAGATAGTAATAAATCCCAATATTAAAGTCTGTCGGTTTTGCGTTGTTTCAATTGACTCAGTATGGCCTTCTGGGTGGCAATAAATGCTTAATAAGTGCACCAGTACCTAACTTGGATATATATAATCAAATCAAGGTTTGTGTTTTGGTTCTGAAAATTTGATGCGTCATTGGACTATGCAGCTTTAAGGGCACACCGGGAACATTGTCCTCGGGAAGAGGCCTCTATTGTGTGGTTATAATCCCCCAGGGCAGTAGTAATATTACCATAAACAACTCGGCTTATCAGAAAGCTACCCATTGCCTAATTTGTCGGTTGCCATTGCGCAATGCTGTTTATGTGGGCCCCGTGCTGAGAGGTTGAGGCTTGGGTATTGTCTTCATGAAGATGTACGCAGATGAGTGTCTTTTATGGCGCCTATTCGGCATCGTCGTGTATGCTTCTTTTATGTTTTGTTGATTTGCTGTATCTACCGTGACGCCATTGTGGCGGCCTAAGTAACCAGGTAATATGGCTGTATGTAACATCCACTCCCCCTACCCCTCCCCCTCCTCTACCCCCCCCCCCCCCAACTCCGCGACCCACACACACACACACTCCTACACACCAGGTAACATGGCTGTATGTAACAGCCACTCCACCCTACCCCTCCACCTACCCCTTCCCATCCTCTACTCCTCCACCTACCCCTTCCCATCCTCTACCCTCCCCCACGGAGACCCATACACACACTCGTTCAACAGCTCCTCCCCCACCTCTCCTCACCAACCCCCCCCCCCCCCCCCACACCCGACCAACATACACACTCCTACACAGATAACCTGGCTGTATATACCAACCACCAACCCCTCCTCCCCCCCTCCTCTCACAAACCTACTCTTGCTCTGATATGTCGACGGACGTGCTCGTGGCAATACACACATGGATACTACTAGATAAGTAACAGCTTAAGACAGTTATTATCGATGTTTCATATATATCCCATTGTCATGTCCCTGTTTTTCTCAGAACTGTTATGCCCATCACTTCTTACCTGATGCGCTGGCGGCGAAGGATATGAGTGGGCGAGAGGGGACGGGAAGGAGGGGGGGGGGGGGTAGGCGGTAAGGGGTGGTGCGGAGTAGGGGGTGGGGAGTCGGAGGGGGCGGTAAAGGGTGGGAGCGGTAAAGGGTGGGAGCGGGCGGGAGGCTGGAGGGGATTGGAGGAGGCCGTGGGCGGGAAGGGGAGGGGGCTGACGGGGGGCGGGTGGGAGTGGGCGGGGGCGACAGGGGGCGTGCTGGGTGGAAGAGGGCGGTCAGGGACTGGATGGGACGGGAGGGGGCAGGAGGGAACGGGAGGGGGCGGATGGGGGCGGGTGGGGCGGGTGGGGGCGGGAGGGGGCGGGAAGGGGCGGGAAGGGGCGGTCTGCAGGTCGGTGGCGCCTGTATAACTCCCCATTGATTGAGGTCCTGAGGGCTGGCATTACAACAAATGACTACCAACATTATGATTGCGACCGAAAGGAGGAAAAATGGTTCAATTTATGGGTGGACCGAAACGACACTGGCAGCGCGGTATTTCGCCGGGCATAGGGACGACGAGACTGGGACGGACTATTGAGGTGACGGGATTGGGGGGGGGGGGCGGGGGGTGGGGGGCGGGGCAGCGGGTCGCTGCTCAGAAACAGGGACGGATTAGAGTGCAGTAGCGAAGGGGTTAGATGGGGTGAGGTGGGGTGAGGTGGGGCGAGGAGCTGAGTATTTATGTGATGCATAACGTAGTATGTGAGTATAAAGGCGCGGAAGGGAGGAAGCCTAACTGTTGAGACATTTAATATTGACAGTTCCATATGTTGCTATTTCAATCGATAATCACATATCACGTTGTTCAATACTTGCGGAGGGTGGGGAGGGGCGGGGTGTGCGTGGGGGAGGGGGAGGGGTCTGCCTGTCGGAGTATTGTTAGTAAAAGTGAACCGTTGGCGCCGCTGCAAACCGACTGGGTTTTTATCTCGACCTTAAAGCTGTCCCATGAATAAAAATTGTACCACAATTCGTCCGTAATAATTTGGCGCAGTTTCTTATTGCCGTTAGTCATTCAGCAAGTTAACCATGACTGACTGTTCTTTGTCATTTGTACCATAGAACACATCGCCAAAACCACAATATCACATTAGCAGTCCCATCTGGAAACTGCTCCCTGTAGGGCAGATATTGTTGCCTGCCTGAAATCCCAGAATAAGCCTCTTTGGGAAGCCACATAAGAGCGGCCACTTGGAAGTCACAGGTCGTTTAGAAGCCATTTGGGAGGTGCGGATGGTGAGAGAGGTTCCAAAGGGCTGGGAGGCAGGAGGGATCGGCGGAAGGATGGGCTGTCAGGAGAGAGGTGCTAGGGCTGCGGCTAGTGATAGTTGTGGTAATGATCGTGGTAATGATCGTGGTAATGGTTGTGGTAATGATCGTGGTAATGATCGTAGTAATGGTTGTGGTAATGATTTTTTTTTCTTCTTCAAGTATTTATTCATCAAATAATATCTCTTGTCAGCGCCAGAGCACTGGACTTCCGGCCATATAGTACAACTCCTTAATACATAAATGATACTACCATCAGTTGTAATAGTGACTGCATGCAAATCCTGTTTTGTTACTAAAAGTACCATACATTTTATAAATGAAATATCAGTTGTAGTGGTAACTGTGTATAAATTCAGTCTAATAAAAGTATCATGCATTCAGTGAATATGTGTTACATGGGTTTAGAATTGTCTTTAAACACTTTTCGCTTTCTTTTCTCCTTCCCTTCTCCCCTCCTCCTCTTTTCAGAAGAAATATATGAAAATATATATATCTATTTTCAAAAACATGCACATTATATATGCAAATCAGTGGATCCAATCATGATTAATACGCTGGTATCCAGCAACTACCTACACTGATTTGTCCACAAATGTTAGTCGTTATATACTGAAGGATATGGTATGATGGTGACAAGAACACTAGTTGTCAATTTGCATGATGTTAATTTTGCAATACTGTCATTTAATTAGTAATTGTTAGTTCTTGGTATTGTATGATTTGAATAATGGAATGGGGGTCTGTGATTTTATAGGGGATGGAAAAAAATAAAAAAATAACGTATTGGACGTTGGAACAGGGGAGGTAAGGCATGTAGTGCATTTGAGACCGTCTGTATGCATGTGGCTACATGGGTTGGGGAAAGGGTGGCTTTTAGAAAACCTGCTACTCTGTAGGGGTCTGACAAGACTGTTGAATTTTTATTAAGTTTTTGAATTCAAGGAGACTTGTGGACCGTCTTGTCCTCACTGGGAGTTGATTCCATAATGCACCTCCTCTGTAACTCAGTGCTTTAGTCAGCTTGTTTGTTAGTGGCTTGGGCATTTTTAGGAGTGTAGCATCACTCTGTCTGGTGACTCTGTTTGTATTGTCAACATATTGCTCATCATTCGATCTTTTATACATGAGAGTGAGGATATGTGTGTCTCTCCTTTGGCTAAGGTAGCTGATTTGTGCTTTGGTATGCATTTCCTTTACAGACAGGATTTTACCTCTGTAGACAGTTGTAAGTGCCCTGTTTTGAATACTCTGTAATTTGGCTTCCTGCTGTTTCCTCAGTCGTCCATAGATTAAATCATTGTAATCAATTATTGGAAGAATAGTGGCTTTATATAGCAAAAGGGCTGTGTTCTCACTCATGTAGTATCTAATTTTCCTAAAAGTTGTCATTTTTATAGCTATCATTTGATTGAGTTTTGACAATTGTCGATTACTATTTAACATTGAATCGAGTGTGGTCCCTAAATATTTGTATGTGTGTACCTCATTCAATGCTGTATCACCCAAGTGTAGAGTGATAGGTTGTGCTCTTGATTTTTTTGCTTTGGTTGCAAAAATTACGTATTCAGATTTCTTTGCATTTATTGTCAGTTTATTTTCCTTGCACCAGATGTCAACCTTAGCTAGCACATCCTCAGTTATCTCCGCTGCGGATTTAATGTTTTGTCCATGGACTGTGAGGGCAGTATCATCAGCAAAAAGCGTAAACATGGCCTCCTTTCTTACCAAGGGCAAGTCATTAATAAATATGAGGAAGAGTAGTGGCCCAAGTGTAGAACCCTGGGGTACTCCAGTTGTAATTGATCTCTCTGTTGGTTTAGTGTCATTTATTTTTGTAACTTGCTGCCTATTAGATAGATAGTTGGCTATAAATGCACAAGTTCTAGGACAGAGTCCTGCTCTTTCAATTTTCCAGAGTAATATTTCATGGTCTATGGTGTAAAAAGCTTTCTTGAAATCAAGAAAGACTGTTATTGTCAGTTTTCCTCTATCCATGTTAATCAGCAGTTCATCCAATAGATTGGCCAATGCTATTGTGGTTGATTTCTCTTTTCTGAAGCCATTTTGCTGCTTGGTAAGGTAGTTGGTGTCTTCTAGAAAGGTTTTTATTTGGTCATGGATTATTTGTTCAATGACCTTGCCAGGAAGGGGTAGTATTGATATTGGTCACAGTTCATTACACGATTTAGGATTCCTTATCTTTGGTATTGGTGTGACAGTAGCTATTTTCCATTTATCTGGGAATAAACCTGTTTCAATTATTAGGATGATACTGTCTGTCTTAACAAAGGCAGAATTTATGTTCATCATACCAGATGATTTATATGATGAAAGTTTATCAACCTTGGCAAGTACTTCTTCTCTTGTTGTTTTTTCAAGATTGTACTTGTATCGGTTTGAGACTGGCTGATATGTTTTTTGATCATTGATGTTTTGTTTGAATTTTGTTGCAAGGTTTGCTCCAATGTCTACAAAATAATTGTTTATTACTTCGGCTAACTGGCCATCAGGCACTCTCTCTCCCGTGCTGTCATCCATTATGTTGTTGATCTGCGGTTTGGATTCTGGTTGGATTTGACTTAGTTCATACCAGAATTTCTTAGGATTCTGGTTGTGCTTTATGGCTTGATCAATGTAGTACATAGATTTTGATTTCCTCACCTCTGACCTGGCTTTGCTTATCAAGCATTTTGCTATGAACTGGTCTCCTGGGTCTTTCGTCAAGTCAGCCTTTTCCTTAAAATAATCTCTGTCCTTTTGTAGTTCTATCAGTTCACTGGTGATGTAGACAGCAGTGCTCTTTTATTTTTAGTTCAGTCATCGGGCAAAGTCTATCTGCTGCCTGGTTGATTATATCTTCTAAAAGGTCCCAACATTTGTTCGGATTTTTTGTTCAAGTATTGTGGTGTAGTT
>CM059191.1:107538815-107560994 GCA_030323885.1 Branchipolynoe longqiensis | reverse complement strand
ACACCACAACCCCCTCCCCCCCGGAATGCCTCACCCGCCGGGTTTTAAATCTCCGCTGGTTTAAAACCTACTTTCGTCCTGCGCATGCGTCAAAATCGAGTAAGACAGTTTCTGTTGTCAAATATATTGAAATTGTAGAACAAAACATCAACACCATGACTAGTTCATCATCAGCCTCCCGCACGCTTTTTGGTGCCGAAAAACATGGCGATCAACCCGCGACTCCAGTGTCGCAAAACGGCGTGCACGTAAAGTGATTTATACCAAAATATTCACCACAATGCCTCCCTGATAAAAATAAAAAAGTGCCCCCCCTCTCCGAGATGTATAAAACAATTAAAATACCCCCCCTCCTACAAGTAGGAAATAAACGAAATCCTAAAAAGTGCATGGCGAAAGTGAAGGTTTTAAATCAGCGGAGTGTTAAAACCGCGACATGCTGCAGTTTGATAGCTCCGTTCGATTTTGACACATGCGCAAGGCGAAAGTGTAGGTTTAAAACCGCGACACCTGACACCGCCCCCCGGGATGCCTCACCCACTACCGGACACCACGCTCCAACACCCCCCCCCCCCCCCCCCACACACACACACCCCCAACCCCCACCAACCCCACAGTTCTCAAAACAAAGTTTGTTTTATTTAACGACGCCTCTAGAGCACATTGATTTTTATCATCAGCTGTTGTACTTCAAACATATAGTCATTCTGATATATTTCTTTGGAGGAAACCCGCGGCTGCCACATAGGCTACTCTTTCCGGGCAAGGGGTCTTTTATATGCACGTTCCCACAGACAGGACAGCACATAGTGACATACCACATCCTTTGAACCGTTGGTTGGAAATGGAATGGAAAATAGCCCAAACTGCAAATGGGTCCACTGAGCAGGATCGATCGGATGACCCACACCTTCACAGGTGGACACTCTACTGCTTGAGCTACGTCCCCTCCCCTCCTGTTCTCCCCCCGCCCCCCGTGGGTCGAGCCGATCATTCTGCGAATGAGAGTGGGTCTGGGTGATTTGTTTTGATTTGCCTGGCGCGGGTCAGCGCGGTCCCAGCCCCGCCCTTTTCGTTAAGAGCTCTCGGGGACAGACCGCGGGACACGCGTTATGGAGACGGATGTGCAGGCCCGCCACGCCCCCTGGTGGGCCCGCGTGATGACACCAGCTGCCGAAAGGTGGCAAGCGCCTCTAGGTGGCGCCTCGCCGAATATGTGGTGGTGGCGAGCGGAGGTCGGACTGTATTGATTCTGGATAAAAGTTGGCTCGGACTTCGGGGGGTCACCATTGGTCTCATGGTGTCTTGGTGTAGCATGTATGGGTGAGGCTTAGGGTGTCCGGGTGCAGCATGTATGTGAGACTTAGGGTGTCCTGGTGCAGCATGTATGTGAGACTTAGGGTGTCCTGGTGTAGCATGTATGGGTGAGGCTTAGGGTGTCCTGGTGCAGCATGTATGTGAGACTTAGGGTGTCCTGGTGCAGCATGTATGTGAGACTTAGGGTGTCCTGGTGTAGCATGTATGGGTGAGGCTTAGGGTGTCCTGGTGCAGCATGTATGTGAGACTTAGGGTGTCCTGGTGCAGCATGTATGTGAGACTTAGGGTGTCCTGGTGTAGCATGTATGGGTGAGGCTTAGGGTGTCCTGGTGCAGCATGTATGTGAGACTTAGCCCACAAACAGGTGTCCTGGTGCAGCATGTATGTGAGACTTAGGGTGTCCTGGTGCAGCATGTATGGGTGAGGCTTAGGGTGTCCTGGTGCAGCATGTATGTGAGACTTAGGGTGTCCTGGTGCAGCATGTATGTGAGACTTAGGGTGTCCTGGTGCAGCATGTATGTGAGACTTAGGGTGTCCTGGTGTAGCATGTATGGGTGAGGCTTAGGGTGTCCTGGTGCAGCATGTATGTGAGACTTAGGGTGTCCTGGTGTAGCATGTATGGGTGAGGCTTATGGTGTCCTGGTGCAGCATGTATGTGAGACTTAGGGTGTCCTGGTGCAGCATGTATGGGTGAGACTAGGTGTAGCAGTATGGGCAAGCTTCACTTATGGGTGAGGCTTATGGTGTCCTGGTGCAGCATGTATGTGAGACTTAGGGTGTCCTGGTGCAGCATGTATGGGTGAGACTTAGGGTGTCCTGGTGCAGCATGTATGTGAGACTTAGGGTGTCCTGGTGCAGCATGTATGGGTGAGTCTTAGGGTGTCCTGGTGCAGCATGTATGTGAGACTCAGGGTGTCCTGGTGCAGCATGTATGGGTGAGGCTTAGGGTGTCCTGGTGCATCATGTATGGTGAGACTTAGGGTGTCCTGGTGCAGCATGTATGGGTGAGGCTTAGGGTGTCCTGGTGCAGCATGTATGTGAGACTTAGGGTGTCCTGCTGCAGCATGTATGGGTGAGACTTAGGGTGTCCTGGTGCAGCATGTATGTGAGACTTAGGGTGTCCTGTGCAGCATGTATGGGTGAGTCTTAGGGTGTCCTGGTGCAGCATGTATGTGAGACTTAGGGTGTCCTGGTGCAGCATGTATGGGTGAGACTTAGGGTGTCTTGGTGCAGCATGCATGTGAGACTTAGGGTGTCCTGGTGCAGCATGTATGGGTGAGACTTAGGGTGTCCTGATGCAGCATCTATGTGAGACTTGGGGTGTCCTGATGCAGCCTGTATGTGATATTTAGGGTGTCCTCATGCAGCATGTATGTGAGACTTAGGGTGTCCTGGTGCAGCATGTATGGGTGAGACTTAGGGTGTCCTGGTGCAGTATGTATGGGTGAGACTTATGGTGTCCTGGTGCAGAATGTATGGGTGAAACTTAGGGTATCCTGGTGCAGCATGTAGGCAAGACTTAGGGTGTCCTGGTGCAGCATGTATGTGATACTCAGGGTGTCCTGGTGCAGCATGTATGTGAGACTTAGGGTGTCCTGGTGCAGCATGTATGGTGAGACTTAGAGTGTCCTGGTGCAGCATGTCTGGGTGAGACTTAGGGTGTCCTGGTGCAGCATGTATGTGAGACTTAGGGTGTCCTGGTGCAGCACGTATGGTGAGACTTAGGGTGTCCTGGTGCAACATGTATGGGTGAGACTTAGGGTGTCCTGGTGCAGCATGTGTGTAAGACTTAGGGTGTCCTGGTGCAGCATGTATGTGAGACTTAGGGTGTCCTGGTGCAGCATGTATGTGAGACTTAGGTGTCCTGGTGCATCATGTATGGGTGAGACTTAGGGTGTCCTGGTGCAGCATGTATGTGAGACTAGGGTGTCCTGGTGCAGCATGTAAGTGAGACTTAGGGTGTCCTGGTGCAGCATGTATGACATATTGTGAGACTAGGGTGTCCTGGTGCAGCATGTGTGTAAGACTTAGGTGTCCTGGTGCAGCATGTATGTGAGACTTAGGGTGTCCGGTGCACCTGCGTAGACTGAGGGTGTCCTGGTGCAGCATGTATGGGTGAGACTTCGGATGTCCTGATGCAGCATCTATGTGAGACTTGGGTGTCCTGGTGCAGCCAAGTGAACTTAGGTGTCCTGTGCAGCATGATGTGAGACTTAGGTGTCCTGGTGCAGCATGTATGGGTGAGACTTAGGGTGTCCTGCTGCAGCATGTATGTGAGACTTAGGGTGTCCTGGTGCAGCATGTATGGGTGAGACTTAGGGTGTCCTGGTGCAGCATGTATGTGAGACTTAGGGTGTCCTGGTGCAACATGTATGGGTGAGACTTAGGGTGTCCTGGTGCAGCATGTGTGTAAGACTTAGGGTGTCCTGGTGCAGCATGTATGTGAGACTTAGGGTGTCCTGGTGCAGCCTGCATGTGAGACTGAGGGTGTCCTGGTGCAGCATGTATGGGTGAGACTTCGGATGTCCTGATGCAGCATCTATGTGAGACTTCGGGTGTCCTGGTGCAGCATGTGTGAGACTTAGGGTGTCCTGGTGCAGCATGTATGTGAGACTTAGGGTGTCCTGGTGCAGCATGCATGTGAGACTTAGGGTGTCCTGGTGCAGCATGCATGTGAGACTTAGGGTGTCCTGGTGCAGCATGCATGTGAGACTTAGGGTGCCCTGGTGCAGCATGCATGTGAGACATGAGCCCCGTTCACACAGCACAACTTTAGGCCGAACTAGATAAGACGAACTAGATGAGGCGAACTAGTGTCGTGTCCACACACGGAGCGGTTTAAGGCGGAAATCGATATCTGCACATGGGCAAGTACCCCCTTCTGTATCTGGCAAGCACTGCTATTTGTTTAGTTTTCACTGTCGATTCGACAATATGAATAACGACGCCGATGTAGCTGCTACGTTAATATTGCTTGGAATTTAGGGTTAATTTAATTAAATTTCATTATTTGAGGATGTAATTCTGTTAAATATGATCGCATTCAATAGATTTCAGCCTAATCGGGCCCTAACACTGCCGGGCACCAGCAATAGTTACACCTGAGCCTGTATCTGGCAAGCACTGCTCTTTTACACTATCACTGCCCAGGAACAAGATAAATCGCTTCATCTATACTACCTCCGGAGGTGGTTTATTTGAAGCGAACTAGATGCATCGATTCAGCCCTAAATCGCATTAGCGTAGCGTCCACACGGCGAATCTGAGTCGAACTAGGCAAGTCAATTTATATGAATCGAATTAACTGCCCAGTGTGTCCTGGTGCAGCATGTATGGGTGAGACTTAGGGTGTCCTGATGCAGCATCTATGTGAGACTTGGGGTGTCCTGGTGCAGCATGTATGTGATATTTAGATTCATAGACCAATTTCTATAATGACAGCATGTAGTTAATCAAATGTATGACAATAAATGGTAATATTCGACACATTTTTATGTCCATGGATTTTCAAATGAAGCAACCTTTCATGAATAAATGGCAATATTCAACACATTTTTATGTCCATGGATTTTCAAGTGAATCAACATTTCATGAATAAATGGCAATATTCGACACATTTTTATGTCCATGAATTTTCAAGTGAATCAACATTTCATGAATAAATGGCAATATTCGACACATTTTTATGTCCATGAATTTTCAAATAAACCAACCTTTCATGACAAAATGGCAATACTGGCACATTTTTATGAACCAACCTTTTTGCGGGTGGGGTCGGGGGTGACAGGGCTGGTGCGAGTGCGGGTGCGGTGCGGGTGGGGGTAGGGTGGGGCGTGAGAGGGCTGGTGCGGTTGGGGTCGGGGTGACAGGGCTGGTGCGGTGGGGGGTGGGTGGGGGTAGAGAGGCTGGTGCGGGTGGGTGGGTGGTGACAGGCTGGTGCGGGAGGGTGAGGTTGAGGTGGGGTGAAGGGCTGGTGCGGGTGGGGTGCGGTGGGGGTGACAGGGCTGGTGCGGTGGTGACAGGGCTGGTGCGGGTGGGGTGGGGTGACAGGGCTGAGCGGGAGGTGGTGTGTGGGGTGGGTGGTGACAGGGCTGGTGCGGGTGGGGTGCAGTGGCGGGGTGACAGGGCTGGTGCGGGTGGGGTGGGGCTGTGACAGGCTGGTGCGGTGTGGTGCGGTGGGGGGTGACAGGGCTGGTGCGGGTGGTGAACAGGGCTGGTGCGGGTGGGGTTGGGGTGACAGGGCTGGTGCGGGAGGTGGTGGTGGATGGGTGGTGCAGGGCTGGGCGGGTTTGGGTGGCAGTGGCGGTGCAGGGCTGGTGCGGGTGGGGTGGGCTGTGACAGGGCTGGTGCGGGTCGGGTGCGGTGGGGGGTGACAGGGCTGGTGCGGGTGGTGACAGGGCTGGTGCGGGTGGGGTTGGGGTGACAGGGCTGGTGCGGGAGGGTGGTGGTGGGGTGGGTGGTGACAGGGCTGGTGCGGGTGGGGTGCAGTGGCGGGTTACAGGGCTGGTGCGGGTGGGGTGGGCTGTGACAGGGCTGGTGAGGGTGGGGTTGGGGGTGACAGGGTTGGGGGGGGGGGTGTATGTCATGGGGGGCCACAGTGAGCTGCTCATCCCAGGCACCAGTGGAACGAAGCCCAGTGTAGCGTGACCGACAGTGACCGGTAAGTGTCAGCTGGTGTAACTGGTGTGTGTGACCTGTAAGTGTCAGCTGGTGTAACTGGTGTGTGTGACCTGTAAATGTCAGCTGGTGTAACTGGTGTGTGACCTGTGTCAGCTGGTGTAACTGGTGTGTGTGAACTGTAAGTGTCAGCTGGTGTAACTGGTGTGTGTGTGACCTGTAAGTGTCAGCTGGTGTAACTGGTGTGTGTGACCTGTAAGTGTCAGCTGGTGTAACTGGTGTGTGTGACCTGTAAGTGTCAGCTGGTGTAACTGGTGTGTGTGACCTGTAAGTGTCAGCTGGTGTAACTGGTGTGTGACCTGTAAGTGTCAGCTGGTGTAACTGGTGTGTGACCTGTAAGTGTCAGCTGGTGTAACTGGTGTGTGAACTGTAAGTGTCAGCTGGTGTAACTGGTGTGTGTGACCTGTAAGTGTCAGCTGGTGTAACTGGTGTGTGACCCGTAAGTGTCAGCTGGTGTAACTGGTGTGTGTGAACTGTAAATGTCAGCTGGTGTAACTGGTGTGTGACCTGTAAGTGTCAGCTGGTGTAACTGGTGTGTGTGAACTGTAAGTGTTAGCTGGTGTAACTGGTGTGTGACCTGTAAGTGTCAGCTGGTGTAACTGGTGTGTGTGACCTGTAAGTGTCAGCTGGTGTAACTGGTGTGTGAACTGTAAGTGTCAGCTGGTGTAACTGGTGTGTGTGACCTGAAGTGTCAGCGGAACTGGTGGTGACCTGTAAGTGTCAGCTGGTGTAACTGGTGTGTGACCTGTAAGTGTCAGCTGGTGTAACTGGTGTGTGTGACCTGTAAGTGTCAGCTGGTGTAACTGGTGTGTGACCTGTAAGTGTCAGCTGGTGTAACTGGTGTGTGTGAACTGTAAGTGTCAGCTGGTGTAACTGGTGTGTGAACTGTAAGTGTCAGCTGGTGTAACTGGTGTGTGTGACCTGTAAGTGTCAGCTGGTGTAACTGGTGTGTGACCTGTAAGTGTCAGCTGGTGTAACTGGTGTGTGACCTGTACGTGTCGGCTGGTGTAACTGGTGTGTGTGAACTGTAAGTGTCAGCTGGTGTAACTGGTGTGTGACCTGTGTCAGCTGGTGTAACTGGTGTGTGTGAACTGTAAGTGTCAGCTGGTGTAACTGGTGTGTGTGACCTGTAAGTGTCAGCTGGTGTAACTGGTGTGTGTGACCTGTAAGTGTCAGCTGGTGTAACTGGTGTATGAACTGTAAGTGTCAGCTGGTGTGCGTGACCTGTAAGTGTCAGCTGGTGTAACTGGTGTGTGACCTGTAAGTGTCAGCTGGTGTAACTGGTGTGTGTGACCTTTTGATTAATACTTGGCGCTCAAGTGTCAGCTGGTGTAACTGCCTGGTGTATGAGTGTACATGGCCATATTGTTGTGCTATGCTGAATGCTGTATTTGATGACACTGGTGGGACTCCATTAAACCTGCCTCCTGTGTGTGCCTGAGCAGCTACAGGCAATCACTGAGCCTGTCTTGTAAGGATGGTGATAAACCTGAGTACAAGATCCACTGAACGGGGAAAGTTTAACATAGTTGAACTCTGGTCAACGCTTGCGCAGTCTAATGCTGTCAAGCTTCGATGTAAAGTCTAAATGGGAACGTTGGCTTGTACCATGTTGCGCTGTCTTGCGCCATGTTGCTCCATCACATGCCATCAAAAGTATAAACGGGCCTTTAGGTGCACTATGCAGTGCTTTCTTTGGCGTGTACAAAATGAGCCAACCAAACTCCTCACATTGACGTCTCTTTGAGGCAGATTTCACACCGGGTTCAGTTTGACACTGGTGTGAACGTCAAGTCCTTTGCTTGTGGGTTTTTCCAGACGCACTCCCCGGCAATGAAGGTCGCCTGGACGCTGAGGCTCTGGTCGAGCAGGATGAAGTCTGCGTCGCTGTTGAAGCCCAGCGTTCCTTTGCGCGCGCAGATCCCGAGACACTGCGCAGGGTGCAGCGTGGCCGCCTCCAGCGCCTCCACGTGGCTGCAGCCTGCAACACACGTAAGCACTATGAGGCCTGCGCATACGCTTTTTTGTTTGTTTGTTTGTTTGTTTAATGACCCCCGAGCACAAAAAGTAACCATCGGCTATTGGGGGTCATCCAGTGGTTAAACATATCTGACTACAAAAGAATTACATTTCAAACTAGTAAAATAGAGCACAGAAATGTATGTCAAACTAGCGTAGAACTGTGGTAAAATAACAAGTGGTATATGATAAATATAATCAGCAGTAAATGACTTTTCAAGTTACAAAAGGAAAATGAATCGTTGGTAAATACCAGTTTCCCTCAAGAATTTAATAATGAGTTGTGGATGGAATCTTGAATGACTCTATCACACCCTCATTTCCAATTCATCATCTCACAGGGGCACACAGGGGATGGGGGGGGGGGGGGGTCTGACCACTCAGCAGGCACGGAATCGTGACACGCACAATCAAGCCATTGACAATGATTGAGAATGTTATTAGCTCTGGCGACCCGTCACAGGGTATGACATCAACAATATAGTACATGGTTAGAATGTAAAACAAATAGCAACTCAAAATGGCATCTTCGTAAAAGCAACAATTTTCTTGTTACAGGACAGCAGCTGAGGGAGGAGCAAAAGATGTACCAGGCGAAGGCTTATGCCCCAAATTCCCTAGCAACTAGGAGGGCGCAGGTCAAGAAATACCTGGAATTCATCGCTGAATTTTCAGAGTCTCACTCCCCCTTTCCATGTTTGTCGGCCCAGGCTGCTTTATATGCGATGTGGCTCGCTAGGTCCCTCTGCTACCACTCAATCCTGAATTATTTGAGTAGCCTCAATAACTTCTTAAAACAGAATAACTCAGCCGAGCTTAATTATAATGACTATGTTCTATCAAGTACACTGTGCAGTATAAGGTGAGAATTAGGAGATTCAGTAAGACAGGCTCTACCGATCCTGTGCTCCATGCTAATAAAGATATTTAGCTTGTTGACACTTAATTGTGGCCATGTTGCTTGGGGCACAGCTGCTTTAGAGGTTTGCTAAGAGAATGCCAGGTCGCCCTCTTTGATTCCACCCTCCGCCGGAATGACTTTAAATTTTTCGACTGGGGAATGCTGCTCACAATTCGCAGATCCAAAACAATTCAGGTCCGCCAGCGGATTCTCCAAGTGCCTATCACCCGATGCCCAGAGACAGATCTGTGTGTGGTCTTTTGGACAAAACTCCATTTTTCCAAGTTGAGGGTGTATCCTGAGGGGGTGGCTTTTCGAGTACCGTCCGAGGAGAGAGATTCTGAACCAATGATTTATGAGATATATGAACAAACATTGAAAACAATTATGCTTAAAGCGGGTCTTGACCTGAAAGAGTTTTCTTTGCACTCGCTCGGTCGAGGCGGGTGCACCTTTTTGTCCATGCGCGACGCAACCCTGGAGGAGCTTAAGGCCCTGGGCGATTGGGCCAGACACTGTCTTCTCCTATTTACGCACCTCCATCTCTGAACGAATTGTTCATGATATGAGGTTTGCTTCCGCCCTGGCCTCTACCACTATACACACGTCTGGGTTGGGGGGCTCACCATAGGCGAGTCTTGGCAATTTCCTGTGTCAGAGGTCAGTAAACTTACTCAACCCAGTTGTGTGTTTTGTTGTTCTTTCCATAGCTACTATTTATTTGAAGTATAAGCATTATACAAATATAAAGGTGCGGAGGAATAGTTAATCATTACTCGATTATATTGATTTGTTATTATTATTATTATTATTATTTGTTACCCGATTTGTTATATTATTAGTATTACTGTATTTCGCCAAATCCTTTTCCCAGCCATTCCGCTCATGTTACTGCGTTCCAAGTGGGACGGTGGTGGCGCGATCCGTGATACGGGTGATTAGGCCGCTGGTGAGTGCCTGCAGTCCTTGCTGACATTTTTTATTATTACGGTATGGGCAATTTCCTGTGCCAGAGGTCAGTAAACTTACTCAACCCAATCGTGTGTTTTGTTGTTCTTTCCCTAGCTACTATTTATATGATTATTTAATATAGTGCAAATACAATAAAAAGGCAGTTCTTCAATATGACTTTGGGACTTTTCATTAATAATTTATGTTGTTTATTTACTATTTTTGCCAGGTCAAAAATCCGCCAAATGAAAACCAATAGAGTAACGGTGAGATAATTAGCCTATTCCTGATACATAAACTGACATAACCGTTCTTCTGCTATGCCTGTGAAGACCATCTATAGCAGCTCTGCGAATAATAATCATTCTTGTGCTAGTACAGTAGGTCTTACTAACACACCACACAGTATGTCTTACTAACACACCACACAGTATGTCTTACTAACACACCACACAGTATGTCTTACTAACACCACACAGTACGTCTTATGAACACACCACACAGTATTTCTTTTTTTATCTTTTTTATTTAGGCTGTATTTATACTGTCCATAGCATGTAAGCCCGGGTACCCAGGCTTGTTTTCAATGCTGGCCAGCTGTAGTGTTCGTGTTGTCTTACCAAACAGTAGCTGCTGATAAGTTATTTGATTTTCTGCATTTCAGTAGCAGATAGATAGTTTGTAGGTATGTTTAGTAGCAAATGTTAGTTTTTTGTTGGGCCCTCTCGGCATTGTATTTTTGTTCTATTCTTATTACTATGTTAGTTGTATGTTAGTGTTTTGGGGTTTTCTTGGGAAGAGTTTTCCACTTTTTCTACTTAATTCTATACTAGCCTATTTTATTTACATGTCCATAGGCTTGTACGTAATAGGTGGTTGAGTTATGTTTTTTGGATTTGATTTGGTTAATATTGTTGTTGGATATGTTATCTGGCTTTTTAATTTCCGGTTATCCCGCCCTGGGCTGTCCAGTTGGTGGGCCGTGACATATCACCTGCCCCCTTGTGGTGTAGTTCAGTTCGGGTTCCCAGTTTTTATTTTGCACAGATATTTTTTGTACGTTTTTAGGTCAGGGATTTGTCTTTCTTTCACCGTTTGCGCATTCCATGCCTTGGTGGCCATTTCCAGTGTGCTCCTTTCATGGGCTTTGATCTGGCTTCTGGTCTGCCTTAGTAGTGGTGCCTTGCTTGCTCTGGTGTCCCAGAGTGGTTGGGTTAGGCTTAATGTCTTGGCTATATCCATATGCTAATGTTTTTAGGTGGATTATCCTTCTGTTTTCTAGTAGCTTTACTTTAGTTCTTTTGTGTAGGTCATAAGTGGGGTGTAGTTTGTCTACTTTCAGGCAGATTTTCAGGGCCCTATTTTGTAGTATCTGCAGTATTTTAAGTAGCTCTTTTTTAGCACCCATGTAGATTACATCCCCATATCCAAAGTAGGGGAGTACCATGCCTTTGAAGATTTGTATTGACATATCTTGTGTCATATAGTTTCTTAGTTTAGCAAATAGCCATAGTTTGTGATATACTTTTGTACGTCTTACTAACACCACACAGTATGTCTTACTAACACCACACAGTATGTCTTACTAACACCACACAGCACATCTTACTAACACACCACACATGTTTAATGGGGGCACCAGTATCTAAGCAGAATCAAATTTAGATAATTATTTTGGTTTTGAAACTTTGATGTTTTCATCGGACTATGCAGCTTTCAGATTTCTTATAATTATGGGAACTGTGATGGGATGACTTGAAAAAAAGAACGCATATAATTTGTGTTCAAGAACCCCTTGGTCTGCTAGTGTGGGCGGTGTGAGCAGCTAAGAGGCCCACAGCTCTTAACAAGATGCCCACAGCTCTTAACAAGAGGCCCACAGCTCTTCCCAAGAGGCCCACAGCTCTTACCAAGACGTCCACAGCTCTTACCAAGAGGCCCATAGCTCTTACCACACAGTATGTCTTACTAACACCACACAGTACGTCTTACTAACCACATAGAGTGCTTCTTACTAACCACACACAGCACGTCTTACTAACACCACACAGTATGTCTTACTAACCACATAGAGTGCTTCTTACTAACCACACACAGCACGTCTTACTAACACCACACAGTATGTCTTACTAACCACATAGAGTGCTTCTTACTAACCACACACAGCACGTCTTACTAACACCACACAGTATGTCTTACTAACCACATAGAGTGCTTCTTACTAACCACACACAGCACGTCTTACTAACACCACACAGTACGTCTTACTAACACCACACAGTATGTCTTACTAACACCACACAGTACGTCTTACTAACCACATACAGTATGTCTTACTAACACAGCACACAGTTGGTCTTACTAACCACACACAGTGCGTCTTACTAACACCACACAGTACGTCTTACTAACCACATACAGTATGTCTTACTAACACAGCACACAGTGCGTCTTACTAACCACACACAGTGCGTCTTACTAACCACATAGAGTGCTTCTTAGTAACCACACACAGCACGTCTTACTAATACGACACAGTATGTCTTACTAACCACACACAGTGCGTCTTACTAACCACATAGAGTGCTTCTTACTAACACCACACAGTACGTCTTACTAACCACACACAGCACATCTTACTAACACACCACACAGTATGTCTTACTAACACCACACAGTATGTCTTACTAACCACACACAGCACGTCTTACTAACACCACACAGTACGTCTTACTAACCACATACAGTATGTCTTACTAACACCACACAGTTAGTCTTACTAACCACATAGAGTGCTTCTTACTAACCACACACAGCACGTCTTACTAACACCACACAGTACCTCTTACTAACACCACACAGTATGTCTTACTAACACCACACAGTACGTCTTACTAACCACACACAGTATGTCTTACTAACCACACACAGCACGTCTTACTAACACCACACAGTACGTCTTACTAACCACACACAGTATGTCTTACTAACACAGCACACAGTATGTCTTACTAACCACATAGAGTGCTTCTTACTAACCACACACAGTACGTCTTACTAACACCACACAGTACGTCTTACTAACCACATACAGCACGTCTTACTAACACCACACAGTACGTCTTACTAACCACATACAGCATGTCTTACTAACACCACACAGTTGGTCTTACTAACCACATAGAGTGCTTCTTACTAACCACACACAGCACGTCTTACTAACACCACACAGTATGTCTTACTAACACCACACAGTATGTCTTACTAACACAGCGCACAGTACATTTAACACCACACAATTGGTCTTACTAACCACACACAGTGCTTCTTACTAACCACACACAGTTGGTCTTACTAACCACATAGAGTGCTTCTTACTAACCACACACAGTACGTCTTACTAATACGACACAGTACGTCTTACTAACCACACACAGTGCGTCTTACTAACCACACACAGTACGTCTTACTAATATGACACAGTACGTCTTACTAACACCACACAGTATGTCTTACTAACACCACACAGTACGTCTTACTAACACCACACAGTATGTCTTACTAACACCACACAGTACGTCTTACTAACACAGCACAGTATATCTTACTAACAGTACACAGTATGTCTTATTAACCACACACAGTACGTTTTACTAACACCACATACAAGGTAAATACACTAACCTGTAGCAGTGTAGAAATATTTCACACAGTCATTCATCGTGGCTATGCTGTGAAAAGGAAGAACATGAGTTGGATTACCAGCGGCCCAAACTGCAGATAATACTTTTTGTTGTTGTTGTTGAAGATTTATACTGCCTATCATGGATAAGCCTGAATAGGCTTGTTTTCACCATTAGACAGTTTGTCGATAGAAAGCCAGAGCCTACACTTTTACCGACCCAAGGGATTTTTAACCTCCCACACCACATAGACATGGTATGAGAGCAACCGGCCTTTGATGACGCTGTAAGTTATACACAGCGGTGGAAATCCAAATTGGCAGAGATGGGGGCACGGGGAATCGAACCACCGACCTTCAGATTAGGAGTCCGACCTAGAAAAAAGTCAGACACTCTAACCACTCCGCCACAGAGAACACCACAATACTACACTCTCCAAACGCAGATAATACCGACCCACCCTCTGGGGAGGCTAATGACTAACACGCATATAGACTATAGTCAGATAGATACACATAAACAATACCCACAGAGAATTTCGCCAAAATCCAGCAACCGGAAACGGAAATAGGCCTCTATGGGCGCCGCCATTTGTAAACTCGTGTTGAATAACAGAATAATCAAAATCCAGCAAATGGAAACGGAAATAGATCGTCGAACTTCGGTACGGAGCAAGCAGGATGGACGACACCGATTGGCCTAACGCCTTAATGATGCCCTGCCGCAGAGTAGCACAAGCCAAGTCACGGAACAATGACACTGGTCCCTGTACGTGTTCCTCCGTGCTACTCTGCTATTAGTTAATAATATATCAAAACAAATGCCTGCTGCCATAGAATTTGCCAATACGCACAGTTCAAAACTTAGATTTTATTCAAAAATAAATGAAATATAGAACAATTTGGCATAAATTTGGGTGCACAAATGAAATATTAATAGTTTATTCCGTGGAAACGACGGCCGTATTCGATTATCACGACGGTGAATCGGGTCACCCGAGTTGCTAGAATTTGAAATCGAACACCGCGAGTGGAGTAAAAAAAATACACGCGCCATCATAAAATACTTTGCTGTAGTTATATCGGGGGGTCGGTCCTAAGCATTGCTTATACATATTATGTGTTATATAAATGTATCTGTGCAAAAAGGTAGAAGAGAACATTTCATTAGAGTTAGATTATGAGTAGTGGCATAATACCGAACGAATAATCCGCTCTACCGTAAAAGTTGTAAATTGTTCCGCGAATAACAATATGGAGGCAATATGAAAGCAGCGGAAACGGGACAGGTGGCGCCAGCCCAGCTCCGCAGCAAAAATAGACACATACGGGATTTGTTGAAAATTAAACAAGAAATAAATATGCAGTGGCAGAATAAATAATAATAAAGCAGACACCGCCAATTTATATTCATATAATAAATTACATTACAAATATATTATATATATGAAGTTTCTGTGATGGCCTCAGATGCACGTACAGTGAGACCTCGATTTAATGCACGCCGGATATAACGCGCTGAGTGATTGACCTCAGAGTTCTTTCATGCAAAGGATTCAATGGTGGCGTTATTGACGGGGTTTCGCTGTACGTGACCTTCTTTGTGTTCAAGGTTTCAGCCAAACAGTAAAATTACATTGCTTTATTTAAAGCTGCCTAGTCCGACGAAAGCATCCACATTTCAAAAGCTAAGCCCTTATGTCAATTTGAACCTACATATGCAACTAAGATACCGGTGCAGTTATTAAGCATGTTGATGCTACATAGAAGGGACTACTGAGGCCATTTAGCAGAACCTTTTACTACTGAAGCCTATGTGGTCAGCGTTTTGGCAAGCTTGCCAAACTTAACTTAGCATGTTTTCACTTAAGATATCTCCTAAATTAATCATTTTCAAGCAGATTTACTCGAAGCTAAAGTAAGATAGATTTTAATGATCAATCTAATATACTTATCTCAGAAACTGACAGAGAATCAAAACCATCGGACTATGCTTCTTTAACTCACTGTGAATCAAAAACCACAGGACATATGTTGACAATCAAGGAGCGTCACGTGTAATGAATGATTTAGATTCCAGTCTCATAATTTTGAATATAACATGATAATACAAATATAATATGATTAATATTAAAGAGACACTCTCCCACTCACAAGACACCCAGTCCGCACTCTCCCCGCACTCTCCATACCCTGAGTGTACACTCTCCATACACCCAGTCCGCACTCTCCCCGCACGCTCCATACCCTGAGTGTACTCTCCATACACCCAGTCTGCACTCTCCCCAGACTCTCCATACCCTGAGTGTACACTCTCCATACACCCAGTCTGCACTCTCCCCGCACACTCCATACCCTGAGTGTACACTCTCCATACACCCAGTCTGCACTCTCCCCGCACTCTCCATACCCTGAGTGTACACTCTCCATACACCCAGATCGCACTCTCCCCGCACTCTCCATACCCTGAGTGTACATTCTCCATACACCCAGTCCACACTCTCCCCGCACTCTCCATACCCTAAGTGTACACTCTCCATACACCCAGTCCGCACTCTCCCCATACTCTCCATACCCTGAGTGTACACTCTCCATACACCCAGTCCGCACTCTCCCTGCACTCTCCATACCCTCAGTGTACACTCTCCATACACCCAGTCCACACTCTCCCTGCACTCTCCATACCCTGAGTGTACAGTCTCCATACACCCAGTCTGCACTCTCCCTTCACTCTCCAAACCCTGAGTGTACACTCTCCATACACCCAGTCTGCAGTCTGCACTCTCCATACCCTGAGTGTACTCTGCATACACCCAGTCTGCACTTTCCCCGCACTCTCCATACCCTGAGTGTACACTCTCCATACACCCAGTCTGCACTCTCCCCGCACTCTCCATACCATGAGTGTACTCTCTATACACCCAGTGTGCACTCTCCCTGCACTCTCCATACCCTGAGTGTACACTCTCCATACACCCAGTCCGCACTCTCCCCGCACTCTCCATACCCTGAGTGTACACTCTCCATACACCCAGTCCGCACTCTCCCTGCACTCTCCATACCCTAAGTGTACACTCTCCATACACCCAGTCCACACTCTCCCTGCACTCTCCAAACCCTGAGTGTACACTCTCCATACACTCAGTCCGCACTCTCCATACCTTGAGTGTACTCTCCATACACCCAGTCTGCACTCTCCCCGCACTCTCCATACCCTGAGTGTACACTCTCCATACACCCAGTCCACACTCTCCCTGCACTCTCCATACCCTAAGTGTACACTCTCCATACACCCAGTCCGCACTCTCCCTGCACTCTCAATACCCTGAGTGTACACTCTCCATACACCCAGTCCGCACTCTCCATACACACAGTCCGCACTCTCCCTGCACTCTCCATACCCTGAGTGTACACTCTCCATACACCCAGTCCGCACTCTCCCTGCACTCTCCATACCCTGAGTGTACTCTCCATACACCCAGTCTGCACTCTCCCTGCACTCTCCATACCCTGACTTTACACTCTCCATACACCCAGTCCGCACTCTCCCTGCACTCTCCATACCCTGAGTGTACTCTCCCTACACACAGCGTGTATATACCTGAGATGTAGGCCCCCACCTGCACCCACTTGCCGCACAGCGTGTATATACCTGAGATGTAGGGCCCACCTGCACCCACCTGCCGCACAGCGTGTATATACCTGAGATGTAGGCCCCACCTGCCACACAGCGTGTCTGTACCCGAGATGTAGGCCCCACCTGCACCCACCTGACTCACAGTGTGTATATACCTGAGATGTAGGCCCCACCTGCACCCACCTGCCACACAGCGTGTCTGTACCTGAGATGTAGGCCCCACCTGCACCCACCTGACACACAGTGTGTATATACCTGAGATGTAGGCCCCCACCTGCACCCACCTGCCACACAGTGTATATACCTGAGATGTAGGCCCCACTTGCACCCACCTGACACACAGTGTGTATATATCTGAGATGTAGGCCCCCACCTGCACCCACCTGACACACAGTGTGTATATACCTGAGATGTAGGCCCCCACCTGCACCCACCTGACACACAGTGTGCATATAACTGAGATGTAGGCCCCCCACCTGCACCCACCTGCCACACAGCGTGTCTGTACCTGAGATGTAGGCCCCACCTGCACCCACCTGACACACAGTGTGTATATACCTGAGATGTAGGCCCCCACCTGCACCCACCTGCCACACAGTGTGTATATACCTGAGATGTAGGCCCCACTTGCACCCACCTGACACACAGTGTGTATATACCTGAGATGTAGGCCCCCACCTGCACCCACAGTGTGCATATAACTGAGATGTAGGCCCCCACCTGCACCCACCTGCCACACAGCGTGTCTGTACCCGAGATGTAGGCCCGTCCGTCGCGCACCTCGACCAGCTGGACCCCCATGTGGTGGTGTCCGCCTGGCAACCCCATGATGGGGATAGCGTCCGTCACCAGCACCAGGCCTGCAACAAGCGCACGGCATACTGTCACAACTAATAAAGGTGTCAGTACACAGGGAAGGAACGGTTATGTCACGACTTATAAATGTGTACCACAGGTCAAAGACACACATCAGTACACAGGGAAGGGCCGACAATGTAACAACTAATACAGGTGTACCAGAGGTCAAAGACAGGCGCCACATGTCATACACAACTTGGTGCATAGGGGCCCAGATGGCTAACTTTTAAGATATTTGAAGTGTAAAAGTGTAAAATTAATTTGAGCAAGCATGCCACAACTCTGAAGCCATAGGCTGCAGTAGTAACGCGTTCTATTAAATTTACTCAATATTCCCTTCTATGCAGCAACAAATGCTTCTTAACAAGCGCATAAGTGTTTGAGTCAGATATGTAGAATGAAATGTAGATAAATGTTTTGGTTTATAAAGTTTGATCTTTGCTCGGCCTGTGCGGGTTTGACGGAGGAGTGTACCTTGCGGGTGAGTGTAGCGGGCAATGCGCAGAGCAGTCGGGTGAGTGTGGACGCCATCCGCGATCAGGCCGTAGAAGAGGTTGTTTACTGTGGAGGTGACGTCACTGGCCAGGAGCCCGACGAGGTGAGGGTCCCGGTGGTGGAACTGCAGCACAAGAAGGCTTTGTTTGTTGTTGTTTTACGTCCTAGCAACATCTAAGGATATCAGGACGGGTACCGACTTGTGACAGTTCGCATGCACTCATGGCAACTTTTATAGTACTGCCCCACTGGGAAATTAAGCCGCCGGCGCCATGCCCCGAAATCCCAATCAGTCACATTATCCTGACACTGAGCCAACCAGTCCTTGCCTTATCCTATTAATGGCAAGCGCCAGGGTAGGAAGTGACAAGTATCAATTATAAAGGCATCGGTTTGACTCGACCGGGAACCGAACTCGACGATTAGGCAGCTGTGGGTGACGGCGGCAGCAAGAAGCCCTGTCACCTCGGACTGTGAACACGCTAAGCTCCTCACTAACTTAGAACAGACATGAACAAAGGGACTGTGAACACATTAAACTACTCACTTATTTAGAACAGACATGAACAAAGAGACTGTGAACACATTAAACTACTCACTTACTAGAACAGACATGAACAAAGAGACTGTGAACACATTAAACTACTCACTTACTTAGAACAGACATGAACAAAGGGACTGTGAACACACTAAACTACTCACTTACTTAGAACAGACATGAACAAAGGGACTGTGAACACATTAAACTACTCACTTACTTAGAACAGACATGAACAAAGGAACTGTGAACATGCTAAACTAATCACTTACTTAGAACAGACATGACAAAGGAACGTGAACACTTAAACTACTCACTTACTTAGAACAGACATGAACAAAGGGACTGTGAACACATTAAACTACTCACTTACTTAGAACAGACATGAACAAAGGAACTGTGAACACACTAAACTACTCACTTACTTAGAACAGACATGAACAAAGGGACTGTGAACACGCTAAACTACTCACTTACTTAGAACAGACATGAACAAAGGAACTGTGAACACACTAAACTACTCACTTACTTAGAACAGACATGAACAAAGGGACTGTGAACACGCTAAACTACTCACTTACTTAGAACAGACATGAACAAAGGAACTGTGAACATGAACTACTCACTTACTAGAACAACATGAACAAAGGGACTGTGAACACCTAAACTACTCACTTACTTAGAACAAACAAAGGAACTGTGAACACATTAAACTACTCACTTACTTAGAACAGACATGACAAAGGAACTGTGAACACACTAAACACTCACTTACTTAGAACAGACATGAACAAAGGGACTGTGAACACGCTAAACTACTCACTTACTTAGAACAGACATGAACAAAGGAACTGTGAACACGCTAAACTACTCACTTACTTAGAACAGACATGAACAAAGGAACTGTGAACACATTAAACTACTCACTTACTTAGAACAGACATGAACAAAGGAACTGTGAACACACTAAACTACTCACTTACTTAGAACAGACATGAACAAAGGGACTGTGAACACGCTAAACTACTCACTTACTTAGAACAGACATGAACAAAGGAACTGTGAACACACTAAACTACTCACTTACTTAGAACAGACATGAACAAAGAGACTGTGAACACGCTAAACTACTCACTTACTTAGAACAGACATGAACAAAGGAACTGTGAACACACTAAACTACTCACTTACTTAGAACAGACATGAACAAAGGAACTGTGAACACATTAAACTACTCACTTACTTAGAACAGACATGAACAAAGGGACTGTGAACACGCTAAACTACTCACTTACTTAGAACAGACATGAACAAAGGAACTGTGAACACGCTAACTACTCACTTACTTGAACAGACATGAACAAAGGAACTGTGAACACATTAAACTACTCATTACTTAGAACAGACATGACAAAGGAACTGTGAACCATTAAACTATCACTTACTTAGAACAGACATGAACAAAGGGACTGTGAACACGCTAAACTACTCACTTACTTAGACAGACATAACAAAGAACTGTGAACACGCTAAACTACTCACTTACTTAAACAGACATGAACAAAGGAACTGTGAACACGTAAACTACTCACTTACTTAGAACAGACATGAACAAAGGAACTGTGAACACATTAAACTACTCACTTACTTAGAACAGACATGAACAAAGGAACTGTGAACACGCTAAACTACTCACTTACTTAGAACAGACATGAACAAAGGAACTGTGAACACGCTAAACTACTCACTTACTTAGAACAGACATGAACAAAGGAACTGTGAACACATTAAACTACTCACTTACTTAGAACAGACATGAACAAAGGAACTGTGAACAAAACACACGAACAAGACGTGAACACCTAAACTACTCACTTACTTAACAGACATGAACAAAGACTGTGAACACATTAAACTACTCACTTACTTAGAACAGACATGAACAAAGGAACTGTGAACACGCTAAACTACTCACTTACTTAGAACAGACATGAACAAAGGAACTGTGAACACGCTAAACTACTCACTTACTTAGAACAGACATGAACAAAGGAACTGTGAACACATTAAACTACTCACTTACTTAGAACAGACATGAACAAAGGAACTGTGAACACGCTAAACTACTCACTTACTAGAACAGACATGAACAAAGGAACTGTGAACACATTAAACTACTCACTTACTTAGAACAGACATGAACAAAGGAACTGTGAACACACTAAACACTCCTTACTTAGACAGACATGAACAAAGGAACTGTGAACCACTAAACTACTCACTTACTTAGAACAGACATGAACAAAGAACGTGAACACGCTAAACTACTCACTTACTTAGAACAGACATGAACAAAGGAACTGTGAACACATTAAACTACTCACTTACTTAGAACAGACATGAACAAAGGAACTGTGAACACATTAAACTACTCACTTACTTAGAACAGACATGAACAAAGGGACTGTGAACACGCTAAACTACTCACTTACTTAGAACAGACATGAACAAAGGAACTGTGAACACGCTAAACTACTCACTTACTTAGAACAGACATGAACAAAGGAACTGTGAACACATTAAACTACTCACTTACTTAGAACAGACATGAACAAAGGGACTGTGAACACGCTAAACTACTCACTTACTTAGAACAGACATGAACAAAGGAACTGTGAACACGCTAAACTACTCACTTACTTAGAACAGACATGAACAAAGGGACTGTAAACCAAACACAAAACTGTGAACACACTAAACTACTCACTTACTTAGAACAGACATGAACAAAGAACTGTGAACATTAAACTACTCACTTACTTAAACAGACATGAACAAAGGGACTGTGAACACGCTAAACTACTCACTTACTTAGAACAGACATGAACAAAGGAACTGTGAACACATTAAACTACTCACTTACTTAGAACAGACATGAACAAAGGAACTGTGAACACGCTAAACTACTCACTTACTTAGAACAGACATGAACAAAGGGACTGTGAACACACTAAACTACTCACTTACTTAGAACAGACATGAACAAAGGAACTGTGAACACATTAAACTACTCACTTACTTAGAACAGACATGAACAAAGGAAC
>CM059191.1:107486504-107538318 GCA_030323885.1 Branchipolynoe longqiensis | reverse complement strand
GATGTGACTGAGTCAATGAGTTCGCATCCACAGTACGAGGAAATGCTAAGTTCACGAGGAGAACTAAAGCATATGCTGACCGGTGTTTCCATTAGTCTTTGAGAAGATTGCAACAATAACATTGACATTCGATGAACTTCGTACGCAGCACTATCAAGCGTAGCAGTTCTGGAGAACTGTACTACAAGCTGATCGTCAAAACAGAGTTCGGCGGGAACTTTGACATATGTGACTGAGTCGAGGATGTCGCTACAGCAATATGTTGGACAATGCTATAGTTCAGTTAGAACTAACGCATATGCTGTAGTGACTGGATCGTGTTGGTGATATTAAGCAACGCAGACGGACGAGTTCACATAGAACTACACAGAAACAAGTATATTCAATATAAAATTGTCGTTTCGTGGAGAAAACGCCTTAACATCGATCATCGACGTCAACAGATTCAGAACATTCGAATACTACTATTCTATACGTTAAACTTGAGCAAAAGCATGTAAATCTATTATTAGTGAATAATATAGATAAGTATTATGGTTTTGAAGTTCAAAAAGAACCACTGTCATTGCTTTGTTTACATTATGCTGCTAAGTTACGCTATCGTATATTTGAATTTCTGTTGATGCGATTATGATTGTTAAAACTGATAATTGATGCTTTGTCTTTGTACAGGAGTTACAAAAACACATATTGATTCATCTTTTGCCATTATTTCGAGATAAAACGACTTAAAATTGGTGAAATCGAAGATTTTGGTCTAGATTTGCAAGAAAATAGTTCCTAAAACTAGGTCATCGATTCAAACCGCTTAAGCCTTGTTTTCTCATTGGATTGAGTTCCGTAATGTTAATCCTATGAGGACCTGTCGATCAACCACGCGTCTACCATCGACGTCGCAGGTTTTCTACGAGTTTAGCATTCGGTAAAACAAAAAGCCTTGACCAGAGCGTATCAATGTGAAGGGTTGATAGCAAATGCCAAATCCGATTGAGCACTAATGTAAGATCGATGCTAAGTGACTGGAATGTGCCTTAGAATCGTTGCAGAACGACCTCTAAACCGTCACAAAACTAAAAAATGCTCGGAATAAGCTAAAAATGATGGCAAATGAATCATATGCTCCTTGAGACATCATATGTTATCAGCAGGGTAAAATAAGACTTAAAACATAGTTAATATTTAAATTATAAAAATTAAATATAGAATTATTTTATTAAAAACCATAAAAAAAAAAAAGGAAAATGAAAATTTTCGAATTATTTTTTTTCTTTTTGCTCTCGAAGTCAGATGTACCTTATCTATTAGCGCGACTATTGCAGACTCAATTTATTGTTTAGGTTGATAAAAGATATAGAAGATATTAAAGAGGATATAAAGGTGACAACGTAGTACTGTGCACTTCTTGCTATATGCTGGGCAGATGGTAAGAAGTGGAGGGGCGGAGTACGTTGTAAAATTGTCCGATATAATACATGTGAACCGAGGTGAAGTTACTATAATAAATTACAAACTGTCTATATAATGAAAGGTTAAATTATAAAAAACCCAAAGACATATAGAGGATGTGTGAACTTGGTAAACTATTATTCATTAGGTATAGAACTTGTATATTGAATAGTCTTTGAGAGGGAGTGTCACTTCCGAGTTTGACTAAGAACAGTCTTTGGAAGAGTCACCTCACATGCCCCCTCCCCCCCACATGGTATTGTTATGATCATTGACCACTACATTGTACTCTGATTGGAGGAGTGAGTCATGTGACCACTGCATTGTACTGTGATTGATTAATAGGATCATGTGACAACGGCCATCTTGAATCTTGAGAACCTATATAAGCAATAAACCAGAGAGTCTCACTCTCTTACTTTTCCTTCTTACCCTGTTTTCCTTTATTACCTGTAGTGTTTTCACTTGACCTATTCACACCACCCACACCACCAGCCGGCACGTTTACATCAGCTGAGTGGATCATTTCCCGCCTTTCCTCGCTCCGCCCGGGTTTCCGTCCTGCGTTCCCACGGACAGCCGGGGTTTGCAACTCTTTGTTTTTAGTTTTTAAAAGCTTTAGGCGAGGGTGAATGTACACGCAATTACAGTGAAATGGGCATCAGGAATGTGCAGGCAATTCACAGGGCCCGGAGGTCTGTGGGAACGCAGCTACGGGACGTCACGAGCCGCAGTGCATGCTGGGTGATGTCCCTGATGTCAGGACCTGATGTCGCGTTGTAGTGGAGTCATAGTAGGTACCTGATGTCATGTTGTGATGGAGTCATCGTGGTTAGTTACCTGGCGACACATAGTGGAGTCATAGTGGTTCCCTGATGTCATGTTATAGTGGATTCATAGTGGTTACCTGATGTCATGTTATAGGGGAGTCATAGCGGTTACCTGATGTCATATTGTAGTGGAGTCATAGTGGTTACCTGATGTCACATTGTAGTGGAGTCATAGTGGTTCCCTGATGTCACGTTGTAATGGAGTCATAGTGGTTCCCTGATGTCATGTTGTAGTGGAGTTATAGTGGTTACCTGATCTCACAATGTAGTGGAGTCATAGTGGTTACTTGATGTCAGGTTGTTGTGGAGTCATAGTGGTTACCTGATGTCACATTGTAGTGGAGTCATAATGGTTCCCTGATGTCACAATGTAGTGGAGTTATAGTGGTTACCTGATGTCACAATGTAGTGGAGTCATAGTGGTTACCTGATGTCACATTGTAGTGGAGTCATAGTGGTTACCTGATGTCAGGTTATAGGGGAGTCATGGTGGTTACCTGATGGCACATTGTAGTGGAGTTATAGTGGTTACTTGATGTCACCTTGTAATGGAGTCACAGTGGTTCCCTGATGTCACATTGTAGTGGAGTTATAGTGGTTACCTGATGTCACATTGTAGTGGAGTCATAGTGGTTACCTGATGCCACAATGTAGTGCAGTTATAGTGGTTCCCTGATATCACGCTGTACGGGAGTCATAGTGGTTACCTGCTGTCACAATTTAGTGGAGTCATAGTGGTTACCTGATGTCATGTTGTAGTGGAGTCATAGTGGTTACCTGATGTCACATTGTAGGGGAGTGTTAGTGGTTACCTGATGTCACATTGTAGTGGAGTCATAGTGGTTACCTGATGTCACAATGTAGTAGAGTCATAGTGGTTACCTGATGTCACATTGTAGTGGAGTCATAGTGGTTACATGATGTCACAATGTAGTGGAGTCATAGTGGTTACCTGATGTCACATTGTAGTGGAGTCATAGTGGTTACCTGATGTCACAATGTAGTGGAGTCATAGTGGTTACCTGATGTCACATTCTAGTGGAGTTACGGGCTGCTCCCTATTTTCCAGGTGTAGTGGAGTAATTCTGGCCTTCAGTTGTAGAGTAGTTGAGGTTACCCTGCTCAGACGTGTAGGCATTTGAATTAACTCCAATAGTTTCACAGGGAGGCACCTGTTCGCAAGCTGCTAGTTACACACAGGAGGTCCGTAGTGTGCCGTCACACAGAGGAGGTCTGTAGTATATGGACACCGATAGGCAGTTGGTCATACACAGTGAAGATCGGCAGTGCGTCACACAGAGGAGGTCGGCACTCTGTTGTCACCCAGAGAAGCTTGGCAGGCGTCCCACACAGAGGAGGTGGGCATTGCGCTGCCCCAGCTGACACTGTCGGGTGCTGGCGGCGCCTGTGTTGGCAGGCTCCGCCGCCCCAACCCTCAGGTGGGCGGTCAGGATCCAGCCGGGCGGCACCTACACCAGCCCCCAGTGTGCGCCAGCGCCTGTGTGGGCGGTTTAGGTGGCCCCTGAGTCATGGCCCCGGCACCCCCCACCCACCCCCACACACACACGCCAACCACCACCCGGGGTGTGTGGAGAGGGGGTGGCGGACAGTGCTGTCCCTCGCCGTCTGAGTGTCGCGCCACCTGACGGTGGGCGGCGAGTCACCCCCCCCCCCATCCACCAACACAGAACCGATCTGGTTGGGGCTTCGTGTCGGCGGTTTGTTGGTGAGTTGGCGGCGGCGGGCGGCGGTGTGTTGGTGGAGCGGGCCCCGGGTCAGATGTCGACCCATCCTTGACATGTTGTGTAAATGTTGTGGGCTCGCCTCGCCCGGCCAGGAAGGGCTTATATTGAAAAACGCTGTTCACGAACTGAGAAAAAGCGCCCTGTAAATAGCCTGACCCCGTTATGATAGATCAGCGGGCGGCGAGACAATACCGGGTCACGTGGTGCCCCCATATACCCGCACACACCCCGCACACACCCGCGCACACCCGCACACACCCCGCAAATAACCGCACACACCCAAACACCCGCGCACACCCCGCAAATAACCGCACATACCCGCACACACACGCACACACCCGCGCACACCCCGCAAATAACCGCACATATCCACACACACCCGCACACACCCCGCAAATAACCGCACACACGCACACACACGCACACACCCGTGCACACCCCGCAAATAACCGCACATACCCACACACAGACGCACACACCCGCGCACACCCCGCAAATAACCGCACATATCCACACACACCCGCACACACCCGCACACACCCCGCAAATAACCGCACACACGCACACACACGCACACACCCGCGCACACCCCGCAAATAACCGCACATACCCGCACACACACGCACACACCCGCGCACACCCCGCAAATAACCGCACATATCCACACACACCCGCACACACCCGCACACACCCCGCAAATAACCGCACACACGCACACACGCACACACCCGCGCACACCCCGCAAATAACCGCACATACCCGCACACACCCGCACACACCCGCACACACCCGCACACACCAGCACACACCCGCACACACATGCACACACCCGCGCACACCCTGCAAATAACCGCACATATCCACACACACCCGCACACACCCGCACACACCAACACACACCCGCACACCCCCGCACACACCCGCACACACCTGCACACACCCGCACACAACCGCACAAATAACCGCGCACACCCGCGCACACCCGCACACACCCGCACACACCCGCACACATCCCGCAAATAACTGCACATACCCGCACACACCCGCACACACCAGCACACACCCGTGCACACCCGCACACACCCCGCACACACCTCGCACACACCCCGCAAATAACCACACACACCCGCACACAACCGCACAAATAACTGCGCACACCCGCACACAACCCGCACACACCTCGCACACACCCCGCAAAACACCCGCCAAATCCGCACATATCCACACACACCCGCAACACCCCAACCGCACAACACAACCCGCACACACCCCGCAAAATACACCCGCACACACCCGCGCACACACCCGCATACACACCGCACATACCCGCACACACCCCGCACACCCGCACACACACCCCGCAAATAACCGCACATACCCCGCACACACCCCACACACACCCGCGCACACCCGCATGCACCCGCACACACCCCGCAACCCGCACATACCCGCACACACGCAACCCAGCACACACCCCACAGACAAATAACCGCACATACCCGCACACACCCGCACACACCCCGCAAATAACCGTACACACGCACACACCCACACACACCCACACACACCCGCACACACCCGCACACACCCGTACACACTCCGCAAATAACCGCACACACCCGCATACACCCGCGCACACCCGCACACACCCCGCAAATAACCGCACATACCCGCACACACCCGCGCACACCCGCACACACACGCGCACACCCCGCAAATAACCGCACATACTCGCACACACCCCTCGCACACCCGCGCACACCCGCACACACCCCTCAAATAACTGCACACACCCGCACACACCAGCACACACCCGCACACACCCGCACACACCGGTACACACCCCGCAAATAACCGCACATACCCGCACACACCCGCACACACCCGCACACACCCGCACACACACCGCACACACCCGCACACACACGCGCACACCTGCACACACCCGCGCACACCCGCACACCCGCCACCCCGCACACACCCGCACACACACGCGCACACACCGCGCCACACCGCGCACAACCGCACACACACCCGCCACACCGCCCACACCGCCCACACCCGCGCACACCCGCACATCCCACTACCCGCACACACCCGCATCACCCCGCACACACCCGCACACACCCCACACACCGCACACACCGCGCACACCCACACACAACCGCACAAATAAAACGCACATACCCGCACACACCCGCACACACCCCGCGCACACCCCGCACACCACCCGCACACACCCGCACACACCCGACACACACCGCACACCCGCACACACCCGCACACACCCGCACACACCCGCACACACCCGCACACATACACACACCCGCACACACCCGCGCACACCCGCACACACCCGCACTGATAGACTGTGAATAATTCAAGCCTGTCCACTGTGAAATATTTGTAAACCATGATGTTCTTGGTCTCCCTCTCCCTCTGCTGCCATTCACCTTCCCTTCCAACAATGTACGGTATATTGAACTCTGACGAATGATGTGGCCAAAATAAATAAGTTTCTTTGTCTGTATAGTGGCAAACAAGCTTTTCTTATTTTTAATTTTTCTGAGAACTTCTTTGTTGGTGATCTTCTTTGTCCATGATATTTTCATCATCCTTCGATAAGTCCACATCTCAAATGCTGCTAAACGTTTGTACATTTTCTTAGAGATTGTCCATGTCTCTGCCCCATACATTAGAGTAGACCACACATAACACTGAAGAATACGCTTCCTTGTTTGTATTAATATCTTACTTGATGTTAACACTCTATACATTTTGGAGAATGTTGTTCGGGCTATTGTTATCCTTCTTTTAATTTCTTCCTCACATCTCCCATCATTTGTAATCTTTTGTCCGAGATATATGAATTCGGATACTTGTTCTATGTTTGTGCCATCTATGGTTATATTGACATTTGGTTTATCTGTCTTTTTACTTATAACCATTGTTTTGGTCTTCCTGGCATTCATCTTCATGTTGAATAGTATTCCAGCTTTATTGATTCTATTCACTATATCTTGTAGGTTTTTCTCACTGTCTGCTAGTATTACACTGTCATCGGCATATCTAAGATTGTTGACGTTCATGCCACCTATTGTCACTCCCTTGCAATCTTCAATGTGTCTGAAAATCATCTCTGTGTACAGGTTAAATAGACATGGTGACAATACACACCCCTGTCGAACTCCTCGTTTAATCATAACTTCATCCGATAGGCCCTGCTCCATTTTTATAAATGCACGTTGTGTCCAGTATAAGTTCACAATTAGTTTAATGTCTTTGCCATTGACACCAATATCTTGTAAACATTTGATTAACAGTTCATGATTGACTCGGTCGAAGGCCTTCTCATAGTCAATAAAGCAGGCATAAACATCCTGGTTCACTTCACAATAACGTTCACAAATCATTCTCATATTGAAAATCCCTTCACGTGTACCTCTTCCAGATATAAACCCACTTTGTACGTTACTGATTTGTTCTTCAATTTTCTGTCTGTTTCTCAGTAAAATTATTTTCAGGATCATCTTCAACATATGACTCATCAGGCTTAGTGTTCTGTACTCAGTACACAATGTTGGTTTTAGCTTCTTTGGGAGTCGTACAAATATGGATTCATTCATATTCAATGGTATAAATCCAGTCTCATAGATGTCAGTTACTAGCTTATGAATGATTTGAATCCCCACTTCATCTAGTCCTTTTATCATTTCTGATGTTATCTGGTCACTTCCAGGAGCCTTACCTGCCTTTAGATCATTGATAGCCTTCTCAACCTCTGATACTAATATAATATTCCCATCTTCTTTCTCAATTGTGGGTGGGTTCCCTCTGTCATCATTGTATAGTTCGTTTACATATTCTTCCCATCTGGACTTTATTTCATCTTCTTCAAAGAGCATTTTGCCGTCTTTGTTCTTGATACATTTACTGCTTCTCTGTCTGTATCCTTGACCTGTTATCTCTTTCACTTTCTTGTGCATCTCTCTTGAACGATGTTGAGACTCAAGTTGTTCCACTACTTCACACTTCTTATTCCACCATTCATCTTTAGCTTTTTTGCATTCATCTTCTATTTCATTCTTCAGGTGTTTGTATTTAGGTGGATCAGTGGTTTTCACTTTCTTCCTTTCTGCCATCTTTTCTAGTATGGTTTGCGTCATCCATGATTGCTTTGTCTCTCGTTTTTTATTTGGTAACACCTCCTCTGCTGACTTGACCATGCTTTCTCTGAG
The DNA here is from genome assembly GCA_030323885.1 of Branchipolynoe longqiensis. Classification (NCBI taxonomy): domain Eukaryota; kingdom Metazoa; phylum Annelida; class Polychaeta; order Phyllodocida; family Polynoidae; genus Branchipolynoe; species Branchipolynoe longqiensis. The sequence goes on along the minus strand of CM059191.1, from coordinate 107,530,059 downwards.
AGCTTCCCATTCCATTTCAATGTTGTTATACTCTCTCTGAGGAGTTTCTTCATTCATCAGTACACTGAATTTGTTATGAACAGAGACATTATACTTAGTTCTGTATTTTGCATCTTTTAACATGTTCATATCCATTTGAATGTTGTTTTTAATTTTGTTCTGCTGTTTCAATTTCACTACCATACTGATTACTACTGGATTATGATCCGAACATATGTCAGCACCTGGATATGTCCTTGCCTGTTTGATACAATTTCGATATCGTTGGTTGACAAGAATGTAATCGATCTGGTTCCGACATACATCACCAGGGCTCTTCCATGTATATAGTCTTCTCTTTGGATGTTCAAATAAGGTGTTAGCAATTACTAGTTTTGATGTCAAACAGAAATTTATCAAGTATTCACCACGATCATTTCTCTCACCTAAGCCAAATCTTCCTGTTACTGGATATTCATGTTGTTCTCCAACTTTCGCATTCCAATCGCCCATAACAATTGTTATTTCTCCAGACTTGGTGTATTCCATTACCTTTTTGATGCTGTCATAGAACTCGTTGACTTCTTCATCATCGTGATCTGAGGTTGGTGCATAAACTTGCAGAATGTTTATATTGAACGGTTTTCCCCTCAGCTTCATCATAATAATTCTGTCAGATACTGGCCAGAATCCAATCATTGTGGCGGCAATGGACTTCTTCATCATAATTCCAACGCCATACTGATGTTTTTCATCTCCAGAATATATCATATCTACCTCACTATCACCTATCCTCCCGTCACCCGTCCATCTCGTCTCAGCTATACCTAGGATGTCAAGGTTTAGCGCTGTCATTTCCACTTTCAGGTTGTCATATCGGCCTGGTTTGTACAATGTTCGTACATTCCATGTACCAATCTTTAGCACCTTTCCTCCAGTTTTCAGTTGCCTGACATCAGATGCATACCTTCCTATTTTAGGCTTTGGGTTTACATTGTCATTACTAGGTTTCTTAATAGTTGAAGGAAAGGTGCCTCCACTGTAGCTATTAGAAGGCTTCCCCCGCACACCCGCACACACCCCGAAAATAACTGCACATACCCACACACACCAGCACACACCCGCATACACCCGCACACACCCGCACACACACCCCACCCCCCGCACTGTGATGGTAATGGTAATGTTGTGGGATCATCATGGAGATCGGGTAGGTTGTCAGGGTGACGGGGTGGGCCGTCGTGGTGATAGGGTTGGTGGTCATGGTGACTGGGTAGGTAGTCATGGTGATGGGGTGGTAAGTCATGGTGACTGAGTGGGGAGGTAATGTTGATGGGGTAGGGCCATCATGGTGACAGGGTGGGGGCCATAATGGTAATGGGGTGGGTGGTCATGGTGATCACGGATGGGTGGTCATGGTGCTGGGGTGGGTGGTCATGGTGACTGTCATAATGGTAATGGGTTGGGTGGTGATGGTGATGATGGATGGGTGGTCATGGTGACAGGGTGGGTGGTGATGGTGATGGGGTGGGTGGTGATGGTGATGTGGTGGGTGGTGTTGGTGTTGAGGTGGGTGGTCATGGTGATGGGTGGGGTTCATGGTGATGGGGTGGGTGGTATGGTGATGGTGATGGTCATGGTGATGAATGTGGGTGAATGGTGTGGGTGGGGTGGGGGTGGGTGGTGGTTGGTGACGGGTGGGTGGTGTTGGTGACGGGTGATGGTGATGTGGTGGCTGGGTGATTGGGTGTTTGGGTGGTGGTGGTGGGGTGGTCATGGGTGATGGTGATGAGGTGGGTGGTCATGGTGAAGGGTGGTGGTTGGCAATGGTGGGTGGTGTTGGTGATGAGGTGGTGGTCTTGGTGATGGGGTGGGTGGTCATGGTGATGAGGTGGGTGGTGTTGGTGATGAGGTGGGTGGTGATGGTGATGAGGTGGGTGGTGTTGGTGACGGGCTGGCTGGTGTTGCTGATGGGGTGGTTGGTGATGGTGACGGGGTGGGTGGTGTTGGTGATGGGTGGTGGTGTTGGTGATTGTGGGTGGTGATGGTTGATGGGGGTGTGGTGAGGGTGGTGTGGTGTTGGTGACGGGGTGGGTGGTGTTGGTGATGGGGTGGGTGGTGATGGTGACGGGGTGGGTGGTGTGGTGGGTGGTGGGTGGGTGGTGTTGGTGACGGGGTGGCTGGTGTTGGTGACGGGGTGGGTGGTGATGGTGATGTGGTGGCTGGTGTTCGTGATAGGGTGGGTGGTGATGGTGATGGGGTGGGTGGTCATGGTGACAGGGTGGCTGGTGTTGGTGACAGGGTGGGTGGTGTTTGTGACGGGGTGGGTGGGGTTGGTGATGGGGGTGGGTGGTGTTGGTGATGAGGTGGGTGGTGTTGGTGACGGGGTGGGTGATGTTGGTGACGGGGTGGGTGGTGTTGGTGATGGGGTGTGTGGTGTTGGTGACAGGGTGGATGGTGTTGGTGACGGGGTGGGTGGTGATGGTGACGTGGTGGATGGTGTTGGTGACGGGGTGGGTGGTGATGGTGACGTGGTGGGTGGTGGTGACAGGGTGGGTAGTGATGGTGACCGGGTGGGTGGTGTTTGTGATGGGGTGGGTGGTGTTGGTGACGTGGTGGGTGGTGTTGGTGACGGGGTGGGTAGTGATGGTGACGGGGTGGGTGTGATGGTGACGGGGTGGGTGGTGATGGTGACGGGGTGGGCCGTCATGGGGATGGGAGCGGATAGGGCACGTGTTTGCTGAGGTGCTTTATTAACCGTGCTGTATGTGTGTTCTTCTCTTTACGCAGTGTCTATAGCCATAAAACCTGACTCGTGCACACCACGCGGCGGGTCTGCGCTGGGTGGGGGGCGGCAGGCGGGGGGGGGGGGGGGGTCTGAGCTGTGCGGGTAGGCCAGGACGGGGAGGAATCGGTGGGGCAAGGGGGCGGAGGGAGGTGGGGGCGGAAGAGGGGGGGTGGGGGTGGGGTGGGGCGGAAGGGGCAGATGGAGGGGGCAGGCACCCACACCTATGCCAAGCCGAGAATCGGCTAGGTTGTTCTTCTTGTTTACTGGGGTGTTTTAGTTTTTCTGTTGGGTATGTACATAAATGTTCTCTTAAACCCATGAAGTCATTCACCTCGCGTACTATCACCGTGGTGGCACTTCTTACACCCCACACGTCCGCACACCCACGCACACGCGCACACGTGTACACATACACACATGTACATATATGTGTACACATGCACATGTCTACACATATGCATACACGTACATGCACTCACCCCATCACCGTAACCATGTGTGTACACGTGTATAAGTCACTGTACATGTACACGTGTACACATGCGCACACATGTACATGCACACATGTACAAATACATGCACACATGTACATATATGTGTACACATACACATGTGTACACACATGCACACACATACATGCATGTGTACAGCTAGATGCACACATGTACACATGCACACACATACATGTACACATGCACACGTGTACACACATGTCACACATACATGCATGTACATGCACATGTACACACACACACACATACAGACACACATACACACACATGTGCATGCAAGTGTACACATGTACATATGTGTACACACATGCATGTACATATGTACTCATTCAACTATAACCGTTCACACACGTGTACACACATGTGTACGTGGACACATGTGCACATGCATTCATAAACACGCACACACGTGTGCACACACTCATGCACACCTGCAGATGCACACATGAGCAAATAGGTTCTTGAACACACACACACGCAGTGTGCGTGGCTGATATATGCGCAGGCATGTAGGCTCATTTTCCTTTTCATAACAATCGACCAAGCAAAGATATATTTGATTGTTTTTGTATTTCAACCTAATTTAAATGGCTTTTGTGTTTATCTGGTGCGGTGTTTGATTTCACGTTAGATTGGGCAGGCTTTGTTTTAGTTGTGTTGTGTGGACGGACGCGCTCATTTTGTGTCGTGAAACTAACACGGATTCAACCTGCACTTGCCACATCAGTCAGCCCTCACACACCCTGCGCCAGACCCACGTGAACAATGCACCATGTCTGTGTGGGACCCGGGGTGAACAATGCACCATGTCTGTGTGGGAGCTCGCTTGCAGCATGTCTGTGTGGGACCTAAGGTAAACAATACATCATGTATGTGAGGGCCCCAGAGTACGATTATACGGCATGTCTGTGTGGGAGCTCGCTTGCAGCATGTTTGTGTGAGATTGTGGGTGCAGCGTGTCTGTGTGGGACTTCGGGTGCAGCATGTCTGTGTGGGACCCAGGTGGTGGCGATGTGACATCCGTGGATCCATTGCGTGGTGCTGCAATATATGTGAGAGTGTGTGGCAATGTAGTGTAAGTGTGTGGGATCAGGATGGTGCTGCAATATATGTGAGACTGTGTGGCAATGTAGTGTAAGTGTGTGGGACCAGGATGGTGCTGCAATATATGTGAGACTGTGTGGCAATGTGGTGTAAGTGTGCGGGACCAGGATGGTGCTGCAATATATGTGAGACTGTGTGGTAATGTGGTGAAGGTGTGTGGGACCAGGATAGTGCTGCAATATATGTGAGACTGTGTGGCAATGTGGTGTAAGTGTGCGGGACCAGGATGGTGCTGCAATATATGTGAGACTGTGTGGCAATGTGGTGTAAGTGCGTGGGACCAGGATGTGTTGCGACACCATGTGTGAGTTTCTGGTGTAACGGTGTGACCAGGGTGTAATAATGGAGACAGCTTTGTCTGGGACTCACTTCATTGAAATGCAGGGCATCCCATGAGATCTGTGACAGAACAGTGCACACACGGGACCCACAACTTAACAACACAGCCTGTATATATGGCACCCACAACTTAACGACACACAACGTTTATATGGGACCCATAACTTAACAACACATCTTGTCTATGTGGGAACCACCACTTAACAACACAATATGTTTATATGGCACCCATACGATGTGTGCCCCTCAATTTACCAACACGCGATGTGTGACCCTCAATTTACCAACATATGATATGTGACCCCCAATTTACCAACACACGATGTGTGATCCTCAATTTACCAACACACGATGAGTGTGACCCCCAATTTACCAACACATGATGTGTGACCCTCAATTTACCAACATATGATATGTGACCCACAATTTACCAACACGCGATGTGTCACCCTCAATTTACCAACACACGATGTGTAACCCTCAATTTACCAACACACGATGTGTAACCCTCAATTTACCAACACAAGATGTGTAACCCTCAATTTACCAACACACGATGTGTAACCCTCAATTTACCAACACACGATGTGTCACCCTCAATTTACCAACACACGATGTGTAACCCTCAATTTACCAACACATGATGTGTGACCCTCAATTTACCAACACATGATGTGTGACCCTCAATTTACCAACATATGATATGTAACCCTCAATTTACCAACACACGATGTGTCACCCTCAATTTACCAACACACGATGTGTAACCCTCAATTTACCAACGCACGATGAGTGTGACACCCAATTTACCAACACACGATGTGTGACCCTCAATTTACCAACATATGATATGTGACCCTCAATTTACCAACACACGATGTGTGACACCCAATTTACCAACACACGATGTGTGACCCTCAATTTACCAACACATGATATGTGACCCCCAATTTACCAACACATGATGTGTCACCCTCAATTTACCAACACACGATGTGTAACCCCCAATTTACCAACACGCGATGTGTGACCCCCAATTTACCAACACGCGATGTGTGACCCTCAATTTACCAACACACGATGTGTGACCCTCAATTTACCAACACACGATGTGTGACCCTCAATTTACCAACACACGATGTGTGACCCTCAATTTACCAACACACGATGTGTGACCCTCAATTTACCAACACAGGATGTGTCACCCCCAGTTTACCAACACACGATGTGTGACCCTCAATTTACCAACACACGATGTGTCACCCTCAATTTACCAACACACGATGTGTGACCCTTAATTTACCAACACAGGATGTGTGTCACCCCCAGTTTACCAACACACGATGTGTGACCCTCAATTTACCAACACACGATGTGTGACACCCAATTTCCCAACACAGGATGTGTGACACCCACTTTACCAACACCCGATGTGTGACGCCCAATTTACCAACACACGATATGTGACCCCCAATTTACCAACACGCGATGTGTGACCCCCAATTTACCAACACAGGATGTGTCACCCTCAATTTACCAACACAGGATGTGTGACACCCAATTTCCCAACACAGGATGTGTGACACCCAATTTCCCAACACAGGATGTGTGACACCCAATTTACCAACACACTGTGTGTGTCCCCCAATTTACTAACACACCATGTGCGTGTGGAACCCACAACATTACAACACACCATATCTGTGTGGAACCCACAATTAAACAGCACAGCGAAGTGACTTGCACCAAGACAATACCTGTGTGCGCAAAGCCTCTCAAAGCGCAGCGGTGTAATTGACCAAACTCATCTGAGCACCTGCACATTCTATGTTATATGTAAATCTGTATACAAAGTATCACAAGCAAAACAACGCAGCAAAGTAGGGCGGAGTCATTCAATAAGTTCTCTGGTAAGCCACACACAGCGTGGTGAATTGTGGGTAAAGCACACACTGTGTGGTGGATTGTGGGTAAGCCACACACAGCGCGGTGAATTGTCGGTAAGTCACACACTGTGTGGTGGATTGTGGGTAAACCACACACTGTGTGGTGGATTGTGGGTAAACCACACACACTGTGTGGTGGATTGTGGGTAAACCACACACACTGTGTGGTGAATTGTGGGTGAACCACATACTGTGTGGTGGATTGTGGGTAAACCACACACTGTGTGGTGGATTGTGGGTAAAGCACACACTGTGTGGTGGATTGTGGGTAAACCACACACAGCGCGGTGAATTGTGGGTAAACCACACACTGTGTGGTGGATTGTGGGTAAAGCACACACTGTGTGGTGGATTGTGGGTAAACCACACACACTGTGTGGTGGATTGTGGGTAAAGCACACACTGTGTGGTGGATTGTGGGTAAAGCACACACACTGTGTGGTGGATTGTGGGTAAAGCACACACTGTGTGGTGGATTGTGGGTAAAGCACACACTGTGTGGTGGATTGTGGGTAAAGCACACACTGTGTGGTGGATTGTGGGTAAAGCACACACTGTGTGGTGGATTGTGGGTAAAGCACACACTGTGTGGTGGATTGTGGGTAAAGCACACACTGTGTGGTGGATTGTGGGTAAAGCACACACTGTGTGGTGGATTGTGGGTAAAGCACACACTGTGTGGTGGATTGTGGGTAAAGCACACACTGTGTGGTGGATTGTGGGTAAAGCACACACTGTGTGGTGGATTGTGGGTAAACACACACTGTGTGGTGGATTGTGGGTAAAGCACACACTGTGTGGTGGATTGTGGGTAAAGCACACACTGTGTGGTGGATTGTGGGTAAAGCACACACTGTGTGGTGGATTGTGGGTAAAGCACACACTGTGTGGTGGATTGTGGGTGCGCCGTGCCGTGTGTAGGGGGCTCTGCGTAAGGCGTGCGGCTTGTCTCCTCGTCGACTATTTAAAATAATCTTCTTCCCACGATTCTTCACTCCATCTTAAGTCACGCGCCACACCTTACTAAGTAACCAACCACGCCTGGCGCATACGCATGCGCAGAACCGCCTAGTCACTCGGCTAGTAGTTAGTGCAGTAGCAGGGTGCCCGTCTCGGCGCTTGTGGGAGAAGAGTGGAAACAAAAGGAGCAGACTACTTTCTGGGCGCTGCTCGATGTGTGTGTGGGGTGGGGGGAGCCTGCACGCGGGAACCAGGAGTGACATGTGTGTGTGTGGGGGGGGGGCCTGCATTCGGGAACCAGCAGTGCCATGTGTGTGTGGGGGGAGCCTGCATGCGGGAACCAGGAGTGACATGTGTGTGTGTGTGGGAGGAGCCTGCAAGCGGGAACCAGCAGTGACATGTGTGGGTGAGAGGGCAGCCTGCATGCGGGAACCAGCAGTGACATGTGTGTGGGGGGAGCCTGCATGCGGGAACCACCAGTGACATGTGTGTGAGGGGGAGCCTGCACATGGGAACCAGCAGTGACATGTGTGTGTGGGGGGAGCCTGCATGTGGGAACCAGCAGTGACATGTGTGTGGGGGGGAGCCTGCACGCGGGAAACCACAGTGACATTATGTTGTGGGGTGGAGCCTGCACGTGGGAACCAGCACCTAATATATCTGTGTGTGGGGGAGCCTGCATGCGGAACCAGCAGCTGCTGTGGCGTGAGTGGGGGAGCCTGCACGCGGGAACCAGCAGTGTCATGTGTGTGTGGTGGGACCTGCATCGGGAACCAGCAGTGACATGTGTGTGGGGAGCCTGCATGTGGGAACCAGCAGTGACATGTTGTGTGTGGGGGAGCCTGAACGTGGGAACCAGCAGTGACATTTTGTGTGGGGGGAGCCTGGACGCAGGAACCAGCAGTGACATGTGTGTGGTGGTGAGCCTGCACGAAGAACCAGCATGACTGTGTGCGTGGGGGGAGCCTGCACGTGGGAACCAGCAGTGACATGTGTGTAGGGGAGCATGTATGCGGGAACCAGCAGTGACATGGTGGTGGGGTGGGAGCCTGCATGCGGGAACCAGCAGTGACATGTGTGTGTGGGGGGGAGCCTGGACGCGTGAACCAGCAGTGACATGTGTGGTGTGTGGGGGGGGGGGGGGGGGGGTAGCCTGGATGCAGGAACCAGCAGTGAGAATGTGTGAGGGGGGAGCCTGCATGTGGGAACCGCAGTGACATGAGTGTGTGGGGGGAGGGAGCCTGCATGCCGGGAACCAGCAGTGACATGTGTGTGGGGGGAGCCTGCACGCGGGATCAGCAGTGACATGTGTGTGCAGGGGGGAGCTTGCACTCGGGAACCAGCAGTGATGTGTGGGGGGGAGCCTGCATGTGGGAACCAGCAGTGACATGTATGTGTGTGTGGAGGGGGAGCCTGCATGCGGGAACCAGCAGTGACATGTGTGTGTGTGTGGTGGGTGGGGGGGAGCCTGCATCCGGGAACCAGCTCACTGCGCTTCTTGTCTGTCACTGTGACAACCAGGTGGGATAGTCTACTCGGGAACCAGCAGTGACATGTGTGTGTAGGGGTTGGGGAGGAGCCTGCACATGGGAACCAGCAGTGACATGTGTGTGGGGGAGATCCTGCATGTGGGAACCAGCAGTGACATGTGTGTGAAGGGGGGGAGCCTTCAGGAGGGAACCAACAGTGACATGTGTGTGAGGGGGGAGAGCCTTCAGGCGGGAACCAGCTCACTGCGTGTCTTGTCTGTAATGTGACAACAAGGTGGGATAGTCTACTCGGGATGGCCGAATGGGTTCAGCATCCGTCTCCCGTTTTGGTAGGTCGTGGGATTCGAACCTACGGGTTCAAACTTTGGTCTAGTCAAACCAATGACTTTAAAAATTGATACTTGTCACTTCCTAGCCAGGCGCTCGGCAGTGATAAGATCGGACAAAGAGCAGTGTAATGAGAAAGACCAATCGTCCGCGATTGAAATTTCCCCTCCTTAATCAACTAATGTACCCCCAAAACAAGTGTTATCTGATGTCTGACACCACATGTCTGTCACGTGGTGTCAGACATCAAACAGCCGTCTGAGAGCTGCTTGTTGGTTGATGTTTGACACCACATGACAGATATCAAACAGTCGTCTGAGAGCTGATTGTTGAAGTACTTCATGGTTGGTTGGTTGTTGGAGTTGATGTAGCTCAGGTAAGTCTCGGAGCAAACAGTCTGGCAGCATGTTGGGTCGGTCACTGTCAGGTGTAAGTCATACAAGTCCTGTTGTAGCCGACAGTCTGGCAGCATGTCGGGTCGGTCACCGTCAGGTGTAAGTCATACAAGTTCTGTTGTAGCCGACAGTCTGGCAGCATGTTGGTTCGGTCACCGTCAGGTGTAAGTCATACAAGTTCTGTTGTAGCTGACAGTCTGGCAGCATGTTGAGTCGGTCACCGTCAGGTGTAAGTCATACAAGTCCTGTTGTAGCCGACAGTCTGGCAGCATGTTGGTTCGGTCACTGTCAGGTGTAAGTCATACAATTCCTGTTGTAGCCGACAGTCTGGCAGCATGTTGGGTCGGTCACTGTCAGGTGTAAGTCATACAAGTTCTGTTGTAGCCGACAGTCTGGCAGCATGTTGTGGCACGTAGGTTAAGTCATACAAGTCCTGTTGTAGCCGACAGTCTGGCAGCATGTTGAGTCGGTCACCGTCAGGTGGAAGTCATACAAGTCCTGTTGTAGCCGACAGTCTGGCAGCATGTTGGGTCGGTCACTGTCAGGTGTAAGTCATACAAGTTCTGTTGTAGCCGACAGTCTGGCAGCATGTCGGGTCGGTCACTGTCAGGTTAAGTCATACAAGTCCTGTTGTAGCCGACAGTCTGGCAGCATGTCAGGTCAGTCACCGTCAGGTGTAAGTCATACAAGTCCTGTTGTAGCCGACAGTCTGGCAGCATGTTGGGTCGGTCACCGTCAGGTGTAAGTCATACAAGTTCTGTTGTAGCCAACAGTCTGGCCACCTGTTGGGTCAGTCACCGTCAGGTGTAAGTCATACAAGTTCTGTTGTAGCCGACAGTCTGGCAGCATGTCAGGTCGGTCACCGTCAGGTGGAAGTCATACAAGTCCTGTTGTAGCCGACAGTCTGGCAGCATGTTGGGTCGGTCACCATCAGGTGTAAGTCATACAAGTCCTGTTGTAGCCGACAGTCTGGCAGCATGTCGGGTCGGTCACTGTCAGGTGTAAGTCATACAAGTCCTGTTGTAGCCGACAGTCTGGCAGCATGTCGGGTCGGTCACCATCAGGTGTAAGTCATACAAGTCCTGTTGTAGCCGACAGTCTGGCAGCATGTCAGGTCGGTCACCGTCAGGTGTAAGTCATACAAGTCCTGTTGTAGCCGACAGTCTGGCAGCATGTCAGGTTGGACACCGTTAGGTATAAGTCATACAAGTCATGTTGTAGCCGACAGTCTGGCAGCATGTCAGGTTGGACACCGTTAGGTATAAGTCATACAAGTCCTGTTGTAGCCGACAGTCTGGCAGCATGTCGGGTCGGTCACTGTCAGGTTAAGTCATACAAGTCCTGTTGTAGCCGACAGTCTGGCAGCATGTCAGGTTGGACACCGTTAGGTATAAGTCATACAAGTCATGTTGTAGCCGACAGTCTGGCCGTATGTCGGATTGGTCACCATCAGGTGTAAGTCATGCAATTCCTGTTGTAGCCGACAGTCTGGCAGCATGTCAGGTTGGACACCATTAGGTATAAGTCATACAAGTCCTGTTGTAGCCGACAGTCTGGCCGTATGTCGGATTGGTCACTGTTAAATATAAGTCATAGAAGTCCTGTTGTAGCCGACAGTCTGGCAGCATGTCAGGTTGGACACCGTTAGGTATAAGTCATACAAGTCATGTTGTAGCCGACAGTCTGGCCGTATGTCGGATTGGTCACCATCAGGTGTAAGTCATACAATTCCTGTTGTAGCCGACAGTCTGGCAGCATGTCAGGTTGGACACCGTTAGGTATAAGTCATACAAGTCCTGTTGTAGCCGACAGTCTGGCCGTATGTCGGATTGGTCACTGCAGCATGTCGCGTTGGTCACCATCAGTGTAAGTCATCAATCCTGTTGTAGCCGACAGTCTGGCAGCTGTCAGTTGGACATTAGGTATAAGTCATACAAGTCATGTTGTAGCGACAGTCTGGCAGCATGTCGGGTCGGTCACTGTCAGGTTAAGTCATACAAGTCCTGTTGTAGCCGACAGTCTGGCAGCATGTCGCGTTGGTCACCATCAGGTGTAAGTCATACAATTCCTGTTGTAGCCGACAGTCTGGCAGCATGTCAGGTTGGACACCGTTAGGTATAAGTCATACAAGTCCTGTTGTAGCCGACAGTCTGGCAGCATGTCGCGTTGGTCACCATCAGGTGTAAGTCATACAATTCCTGTTGTAGCCGACAGTCTGGCAGCATGTCAGGTTGGACACCGTTAGGTATAAGTCATACAAGTCATGTTGTAGCCGACAGTCTGGCCGTATGTCGGATTGGTCACTGTTAAATATAAGTCATAGAAGTCCTGTTGTAGCCGACAGTCTGGCAGCATGTCAGGTTGGACACCGTTAGGTATAAGTCATACAAGTCCTGTTGTAGCCGACAGTCTGGCAGCATGTCGGGTCGGTCACTGTCAGGTTAAGTCATACAAGTCCTGTTGTAGCCGACAGTCTGGCAGCATGTCGCGTTGGTCACCATCAGGTGTAAGTCATACAATTCCTGTTGTAGCCGACAGTCTGGCAGCATGTCAGGTTGGACACCGTTAGGTATAAGTCATACAAGTCCTGTTGTAGCCGACAGTCTGGCAGCATGTCGGGTCGGTCACTGTCAGGTTAAGTCATACAAGTCCTGTTGTAGCCGACAGTCTGGCAGCATGTCGCGTTGGTCACCATCAGGTGTAAGTCATACAATTCCTGTTGTAGCCGACAGTCTGGCAGCATGTCAGGTTGGACCTAGGTAAGTCATAAGTCTGTTGTAGCCGACAGTCTGCAGCATGTCGCGTTGTCACCACAGGTGTAAGTCATACAATTCCTGTTGTAGCCGACAGTCTGGCAGCATGTCAGGTTGGACACCGTTAGGTATAAGTCATACAAGTCATGTTGTAGCCGACAGTCTGGCCGTATGTCGGATTGGTCACTGTTAAATATAAGTCATAGAAGTCCTGTTGTAGCCGACAGTCTGGCAGCATGTCAGGTTGGACACCGTTAGGTATAAGTCATACAAGTCCTGTTGTAGCCGACAGTCTGGCAGCATGTCGCGTTGGTCACCATCAGGTGTAAGTCATGCAATTCCTGTTGTAGCCGACAGTCTGGCAGCATGTCAGGTTGGACACCGTTAGGTATAAGTCATACAAGTCCTGTTGTAGCCGACAGTCTGGCAGCATGTCGCGTTGGTCACCATCAGGTGTAAGTCATACAATTCCTGTTGTAGCCGACAGTCTGGCAGCATGTCAGGTTGGACACCGTTAGGTATAAGTCATACAAGTCCTGTTGTAGCCGACATCTGGCAGCATGTCCGTTGGTCACCATAATAAGTCATACATTCCTGTTGTAGCCGACAGTCTGGCAGCATGTCAGGTTGACACCGTTAGGTATAAGTCATACAAGTCATGTTGTAGCCGACAGTCTGGCAGCATGTCGCGTTGGTCACCATCAGGTGTAAGTCATACAATTCCTGTTGTAGCCGACAGTCTGGCAGCATGTCAGGTTGGACACCGTTAGGTATAAGTCATACAAGTCATGTTGTAGCCGACAGTCTGGCAGCATGTCGCGTTGGTCACCACCAACACGGATTGGTCACTGTTAAATATAAGTCATAGAAGTCCTGTGTACCGACAGTCTGGCACATGTCGGTCGGTCACCGTCAGTTAAGTCATAGAAGTCCGTGTACCGACAGTCTGGCAGCATGTCGCGTTGGTCACCATCAGGTGTAAGTCATACAATTCCTGTTGTAGCCGACAGTCTGGCAGCATGTCAGGTTGGACACCGTTAGGTATAAGTCATACAAGTCCTGTTGTAGCCGACAGTCTGGCAGCATGTCGGATTGGTCACTGTTAAATATAAGTCATAGAAGTCCTGTTGTAGCCGACAGTCTGGCAGCATGTCAGGTTGGACACCGTTAGGTATAAGTCATACAAGTCCTGTTGTAGTCGACAGTCTGGCAGCATGTTGGGTTGGTCAGCACCATGTGTTATTTCAAGGCCCGTTTATACTTTTGACGGCGTGTGACGGTGCTAGATGGCGTTAAACGGCGCAACCCGGCGTAAGCCAACATTCCCATTTAGACTTTACGTCAACACTTGACGGTGTTAAATGGCGCAACACGGTGCAAGCGTTGACCAGAGTTCAACTATGTTATATATGCTGAACTTTCAAGGTCAGCACTTCCTTCCGTCAGCAGTTCAAGTCTGGATTAAGATGTTGACCAGTAGATTGCATCTCTATGTTTCAATGAATGTATAAAAAGAAAATATCTAAGCTTTACCAGAGGGAAAATACACAGTAGTCTAGAACATAAATATTGAGATGTAATTTACAGTATTGAGGGTAATGTTGATATGCTTTTTACTTTTATTTTTCGATTATTATTTCTATGGTATAAGTAATGTATCTGTGTTATTTTTAAATGGGGAAAGCACCTCATAAGTATTGCACTTCTGCTTTCTCCTTTTTCATTTGAAAAGATTACTAATATAAATATAAACTTGTGCATACATTAATCATGTGGAAATAATATTTTATTATTATTATTATGTGCTGAATACGGTGTCGAGAGCAAAACAAAGGTGCCCGGCCATTGACTTTGCCGATACGCGCAGTGCAAAACGTCGATTCTATTCTAAATTAATAGAATAACAGAACAATTTGGCAAATACATGGATGCACAAATGCCAGTCTGACAGTATGTCAGGTTGGTCACCATCATGTGTAAGTAATGCATGTCCTATTGTACCTGACAGTCTGGCAGCAGGTCGGGTTGGTCACCATCATGTGTAAGTCATGCATGTCCTATTGTACCTGACAGTCTGGCACCAGGTCGGGTTGGTCACCATCATGTGTAAGTCATGCATGTCCTATCGTACCTGACAGTCTGGCAGCAGGTCGGGTTGGTCACCATTGTAATGTATCTATGTCATAAGTAACCATGACGTAACCATGCGGTGATGTGTGGGGCATGTTGGGAAGGGCAAGAGAAATAAACAGTTCCATCACATAACTCAAGGAGTTCAGACGTTCTTTACATGGTGTCAGATGTCTAGGGAGAACTACACACAATGGCGTTAACGGGATTAAAACCCCCGTCTCCGTTGAACGTGGACGATGACATGGCCATAAACTGGAGATCGTGGTTGTTAGCATATGAGATTTATGCGACAGCGCTGGGGGCTTCATCCAAGTCGGAGAAGGTCCAATGCTGTGTGTTCCTCCATCTCGCCGGTCGGGAGGCACAGAAAATACACAAAGCATTGAAGATAGAGGCAACTGATCGGGATAAAATTGGACCACTAATTGCTGCTTTTAATGAATACTGTGAAGGTAAATCTAACATTACCGTCATTCGATATAAATTCAACTCCTATAATCAAACGACTGAAAACATTGACGTATACGTTCGAGAGTTAAAATCACGGGTAGCACATTGTTGCTATGACAACTTGGAGGACTCTTTACTGTGTGATAGGCTGGTATGTGGTGTCAAGGATGATACATTATGGAATCGTCTATTACAAACACCGAATTTATCTTTGGAGATCAATGTGTGCAAATGTGCAGATTAAGTGAGCACAGCGCTAATCAGTTAGTTAATCACGGTGTTCCTTCAGAAGAGGGCGTGGCCAGCATCAATGCCGCCACGGGACGCCGCCAGGGTTTGCCGTTGCGCCAGTCGCAACCTTGATTACAGCCTAATTCTACGAGATTTCGACAAACCAAGCAGCAATATGTGCAATGTGAAAACTGTGGATACAATCATCCGAGGGGAAGTTGTCCTGCTCGTGGCAAGGAGTGCAACTGTTGTCACAAAATAGGACACTTTCGTTAAGTTTGTCGGTCACAAATGACGCGTAATGTGCCTGTAAATGAGGTACAACTTGACCCTAATAACGTTGACGACGTGACGGCCGAAGTAGGTCAACCTTACGATTTGTTCGTCGGTGCAGTGTACAGCAATGATCACCAAGGTCCTGGATTGTGGTTCACGAATATCCACATTGGCGATACGGAGGTTTCATTCAAGTTGGATACCGGTTCGGAGGCGAACATCTTGCCTTTAGATGTATATCACAAGCTCGTAGATGTTGTTTTGAAACCTTCCAAATGCCATCTCGTGACGTACGACGGTAATCGCATTCGACCAGCTGGAGAGGTGCATCTAGACGTCAACAGTAAAAGACTAAAGTTTCAAGTCACGGATGCAGGAAGTGCGATCCTAGGAAAAGAAGCTTGTGTTATTCTGGGATTCATAGCTCGTATTGATGTTATTCAGGACTCTCCAGATGTCTCTAAAGCAGAGGACTTGGTAAATAAGTTTTCTGATGTCTTCATTGGTTTAGGCCTTATAAAAGTAAATGCTATTATACATATTGATGTATCTGTACCTCCTGTCATTGACCCTCCCCGTAGGATACCTGTTGCTATTGCAGATGATGTTAGGCGAGAACTAGACCGTATGTTAGAGTTGGGTGTTATTGTTCAGGAGGAGGAGCCTACCCCATGGGTGAGCTCTATAACCATTGTCAGGAAGCCGGGGAAGATTAGAATATGTTTGGATCCCACCAAATTAAATAAGGCTATCCTACATGGCCCGTATCCTGTACGGACGATTGAGGAGGTCGTATCTCAGATACACGGGTCCAAGTTCTTTTCCGTGTTGGATGCCAATAGCGGTTATTGGCAGGTGAAGCTAGATGATAATAGTTCTAAACTTTGTACATTTAATACCCCATGGGGCAGATTCCGCTACACCAGGCTGCCATTTGGTATCAAGACGGCGGGTGACATTTTCATAAAAGAAATGAATGATATGCTGCATGACCTAAAAGGGGTTCATGTAATTTCGGATGATATATTAGTACATGGCAGAACCATCAGTGAGCACAATGAACGCTTAGAAGCAGTGTTCTCCCGAGCCAGGGATATGAATCTAAAATTAAACCCGAAAAAGTCAAAAAAATTGTAAACATAGTGTCACTTATGTAGGGCATCTACTTACTGCGGAGGGGTTACGGCCAAATAAGGAGCGAGTACAGGCGATTTTTGACATGCCAGACCCAACTGACAAGCCTGCGGTGCAAAGATTCTTGGGCATGATCGGTTATGTTGGCAAATTCATTAGCAACATGGCCCAAATAACTAAACCATTACGAACAGTCATCAAGAAAAATGTTGCTTGGCATTGGGAGGAAGAACAAATAGCGGCGTTTAAGAAGCTGAAGCAATTGTTGATTAACGCACCTGTCCTAAGATATTTCGATTGTAAAGAGCAAATAACATTACAAGTCGATGCGTCTAAATTTGGGTTGGGAGCGACAATTTTACAAAATAATCAACCAGTAGCAATGGCGTCTAAGGCTTTAGATGATTGTCAAGTCAGTTACGCCGTAATCGAAAAAGAACTGCTTGCCATCTGTTTTGGATGTAAGAAATTCCACGAGTACATATATGGAAATAGTATAATCGTTCAGACAGATCACAAACCATTAGAATCTATTATGTTAAAGCCCATACATGAACTGTCTGCACGGATGCAGCGTATGAGGATGTGGTTACAAAATTATGATTTAGAAGTGGTTTACACTAAAGGGTCAACCCTTTTTTTTGCAGATACACTATCCAGGGCCCACACTTCTAGCATAGAGCCAAATGACCTCTTCGATAAAGACGTGTCGGTCGCATCCGTGGATATTGATAAAGACATAATACAGCAGGTCGTTTCAGCGACCAAACTGGACAGTACATTACAAGAAATAATATTATTGACAATCAATGGCTGGCCGGGGAATCACAACATGGTATCGCCACTTATTAGGCCTTTCTACACGTACAATAGGGACATAACTGCCTCTGATGGCTTGGTATTTAAAGGTTCACAAATTATTATTCCAAAATCATTGCAGGCAGACATGTTGAACAAAATCCATGAATCGCACTTAGGGATAATTAAGTGCAAGCAATTAGCTCGTGACACCATTTTCTGGCCTGGAATGAATGCTCAAATTGAGGACAAGTTTGCCAGATGTCCCGTTTGTCAGGAGTTCAGGGTTACCCCTCATAAGGAACCTCTGATAAGTCACAAAATAGTAGACATACCGTTTTTCAAGATAGGCGTGGACTTATGCCATGTAAATGATTTAAACTACTTAATAATTGTGGATTATTATACCAAGTTCCTTGAGGTTATGGAAATGCGTGAAACTACTAGCAAAGCCATTATCGAAGCACTTAAGCAAACGTTTGCTAGATACGGTATACCAAGGTACGTTGTGTCCGATAATGGACCCCAATTCAAAAGTATTGAATATACCAGTTTCTCTAACAAATATGGTTTTGAACCTGTTTATACTAACCCGATGCACCCACAGAGCAACGGTCAGGTTGAAAGATTTGTGCAAACTGTCAAAAATATCCTAAAAAAGTCAGCCTATGGTGAAGGAGACATGTATCTAGGCCTGTTAAACTATCGCAACACAACCTTGGAGGGTATAGGAGCTTCTCCATCTCAATTGCTAATGTCTCGCAGTTTAAGAATGCGCATGCCTCTGTTGGATGTTCGTCTTAAACCGCGAATACAACCGTCTAAGTTATCATTGGTGAAGAACAATCAGTTAAATCAGAAAAGATACTTTGATAGGAGAGCTGGGAGACCTTTGAAAAAGTTGCAATCAGGTGATATCATTAAATATAAGGATCACAAAGGTAAATGGAGATCTGGTAAAATTGTCCACGGTAACAATCCTGGCCCCAGAGACTATAAAATAATAAACAATGACAACTTGTGGGTACGCCGTAATCATAAGTTCATCTTTAAATGTCCGCCTGCCATTCAGAATAAATTAGCAAGTAATAACCAAGCTGGGTTAAAGGTAAATAAGTCACAACGTACGTACAACACACGTACAAACAATAGTGACATACAAAATACTTACCACACACGTTACGGTCGGCAAGTTCGCCGTCCACAAAAGTTAGGGTTTATTTAATAAATAACCTTAGGAATAGTTTTAAGTTTTGGTTCGAGTTTTGTGGTTTTGCACACGTCGTGAACTAACACAAATTGTCACGTTAAGAGCTCTACTGTTGGCAATAAAAGAATGAGATATGTTATGTCAGGATTTAAAGTAAGTAGCTGTAATGCATGGAATTGACTCGCTGTAACGAGGGATTGAGTTGCTGTCATTGTAATAACTTAAATTGACTTGTATTCACTCAGATTATTAACACGTAACAAGTATTAAAGTTGACAATATTATAGTATGCACAATGATATGGTCGCACATGTATAGACCTTTAATATTATAATACCACACGGACATTGATAGGTGTATCGTAATAAGTTAGATTAAGTATGTCTTAGAATTAAGACTTTCTTGGCATGTTACACTCTTAAATATCAATGTGAAGCAATGCATATTACGTTCAGTGTTTCCATGGAAAGGAGATGTAATGTATCTATGTCATAAGTAACCATGACGTAACCATGCGGTGATGTGTGGGGCATGCTGGGAAGGGCAAGAGAAATAAACAGTTCCATCACATAACTCAAGGAGTTCAGACGTTCTTTACAACCATCATGTGTAAGTCATGCATGTCCTATTGTACCTGACAGTCTGGCAGCAGGTCGGGTTGGTCACCATCATGTGTAAGTCATGCATGTCCTATCGTACCTGACAGTCTGGCATCAGGTCGGGTTGGTCACCATCATGTGTAAGTCATGCATGTCCTATTGTACCTGACAGTCTGGCACCAGGTCGGGTTGGTCACCATCATGTGTAAGTCATGCATGTCCTATCGTACCTGACAGTCTGGCATCAGGTCGGGTTGGTCACCATCATGTGTAAGTCATGCATGTCCTATTGTACCTGACAGTCTGGCACCAGGTCGGGTTGGTCACCATCATGTGTAAGTCATGCATGCCTATCGTACCTGACAGTCTGGCATCAGATCGGGTTGGTCACCATCATGTGTAAGTCATGCATGTCCTATTGTACCTGACAGTCTGGCAGCAGGTCGGGTTGGTCACCATCATGTGTAAGTCATGCATGTCCTATCGTACCTGACAGTCTGGCAGCAGGTCGGGTTGGTCACCATCATGTGTAAGTCATGCATGTCCTATTGTACCTGACAGTCTGGCAGCAGGTCAGGTTGGTCACCATCATGTGTAAGTCATGCATGTCCTATTGTACCTGACAGTCTGGCAGCAGGTCGGGTTGGTCACCATCATGTGTAAGTCATGCATGTCCTATCGTACCTGACAGTCTGGCATCAGATCGGGTTGGTCACCATCATGTGTAAGTCATGCATGTCCTATTGTACCTGACAGTCTGGCAGCAGGTCGGGTTGGTCACCATCATGTGTAAGTCATGCATGTCCTATTGTACCTGACAGCCAGCATCGAATACAACCAGCATCAAACACAACCAGCATCAAACACAACCAGCACTGAACACAACCAGCCTCAAACACAACCAGCATCGAACACAACCAGCATCAAAACACAATCAACACTGAACACAACCAGCAAGAAACACAACCAGCATCAAACACAATCAACACTGAACACAACCAGCAAGAAACACAACCAGCACTGAACACAACCAGCACTGAACACAACCAGCATCAAACACAACCAGCATCAAACACCATCAGCACTGAAGACAACCAGCCTCAAACACAACCAGCACTGAACACAACCAGCACTGAACACAACCAGCACTGAACACAACCAGCATCAAACACAACCAGCAGTGAACGCAACCAGCACTGAACACAACCAGCATTGAAGACAATCAGCAACAAACACAACCAGCATCAAACACAGCCAGCACTGAACACAACCAGCATCAAACACAACCAGCACTGAACACAACCAGCACTGAACACAACCTGCATTTAAGGCAACCAACATAAAACACAACCAGCATCGAACACAACCAGTATTGAACACAACCAACATAGAACACAACCAGCATTGAACACAACCAACATAGAACACAACCAACATCGAACACAACCAGCATCGGACACAACCAGCATCAAACACAACCAACATAGAACACAACCAACATCGAACACAATCAGCATAGCACACAACCAGCATCGAACACAACCATCATCGAACACAACCAACATTGAACACAACTAGCTTCGAATAGAACCAGTATCAAACACAACCACCCTCATAGTCATACACAACCAACCTCCCCCCACCTTCCCCCTTGTCAAACCTATCGACAGGTATTTTTATACCTTTTAAGTTTCAAACAGTTTTTTGGGTTTTTTTTATGTGCGTTCCAAGCGATCCTTTTGAATGTGCCGATAATTGTTTACATATCCGTAGTGTGCAGTGCAGCAGCCAGCCTAGCTAGACACCAGTCCCTGCAACAGCCAGCCCAACTAGACACTGGTCCCTGCAGCAGCCAGCCCAGCTAGACACCGGTCCCTGCAGCAGCCAGACCAGCAAGACACCGGTCCCTGCAGCAGCCAGCCCAGCTAGACACCGGTTCCTGCAGCAGCCAGCCCAGCTAGACACCGGTCCCTGCAGCAGTCAGCCCAGCTAGACACCGGTCCCTGCAGCAGCCAGCCCAGCTAGACACCGGTCCCTGCAGCAGCCAGCCCAGCTAGACACCGGTCCCTGCAGCAGTAAGCCCAGCTAGACACCGGTCCCTGCAGCAGTCAGCCCAGCTAGACACTGGTCCCTGAAGCAGTCAGCTCAGCTAGATACTGGTCCCTGCAGCAGCTAGCCCAGCTAGACACCGGTCCCTGCAGCAGTCAGCCTAGCTAGACACCGGTCCCTGCAGCAGTCAGCTCAGCTAGACACCGGTCCCTGCAGCAGCCCGCCCAGCTAGACACCGGTCCCTGCAGCAGTCAGCCCAGCTAGACCCCGGTCCCTGCAGCAGTTAGCCCAGCTAGACACCGACCCTGCAGCAGTCAGCCCAGCTAGACACCGGTCCCTGCAGCAGTCAGCCCAGCTAGACACCGGTCCCTGCAGTAGCCAGCCCAGCTAGACACCGGTCCCTGCAGCAGTCAGGCCAGCTAGACACCGGTCCCTGCAGCAGCCAGCCCAGCTAGACACCGGTCCCTGCAGCAGTTAGCCCAGCTAGACACTGGTCCCTGCAGCAGTCAGCTCACTTAGACATTGGTCCCTGAAGCAGTAAGCCCAGCTAGATACCGGTCCCTGTAGCACTCAGCCCGCATATATACTGGTCCCTGCAGCAGTCAGCCCGGCTAGAAACAGGTCCCTGCAGCAGTCAGCCCGGATATATACTGGTCCTTGCAGCAGTTAGCCCGGCTAGATACCGGTCCCTGCAGCAGATGCCGGTCTTTGAAGCAATTATATGCCAGTCCATGCAGCAGGGAGGCAACTCGGTCAGATGCCGGTCCCTGAAGCAGCTAGATGCCGGTCCATGCAACAGGGTGGGTGCGGAGTCAGGTGGCCACAAAGCTCCGAGAGACTCCGCCCCGCCCAGACGCTGGTCCCATTTTACAAACAAGTTACCGACCGTTTCCACCAACATCCCAAATAAAGGCAAGATTTACATCGCCAACGAACCGTGACTGACTGACTCCGTGTGGGTGTGCTGCTACCACGATGAACTGCAGTGAGGTCACGCATGAAGGACACAATCATCCCGTGAGGTTCTAGGTGAAAGGCGAATACAAAGTCGGCATTGCCCGTCACCAGGCAGCTGCTGGCCGTGCAGGTGAGCTGCACACCTGAGCCACAGGTGTCTGACCCCCCCCCCCCCACACACACACCCCACATCTCACCCACCCACCACACACACAGCCCCTACACGCCCCCCACCCCCTATACGCCCCCACACAACAACCCACACCCTCACCCCCACCCCCACCCCCACCCCCCTACACACACCCCACCCCCCACACACCCCCACCCCCTATACGCCCCCACACAACAACCCACACCTTCACCCCCACCCCCACCCCCTACACACCCCCACCCCCCACACACACCCACCCCTTACACGCCCCACACACGCGCGCACCGCGGGGTTCTTCGGGGGGAGGGGGGGCGGGGGGGGGCGCCTGCTGCCAACACCCAGCGAACAGTCACAATGCGACCGGAAGTAGAGCCGGAAGTGACGTGGGGTGTAGACGCTGGAGGCGGGGCCGGCTTGAGCCACGTAACTCTGCCCGTAGTACCGCCGCGCTCCACCAGGGGACGCGGCCTGCTGGACGTGCACAACCTGGTCACAGCCCGAGCCCCGGCCGCACAGCCCGCCCTCCTCCCGGGGCACGCGCGGGGGAGTGGGGGGGGGGGGGGCGCAGGGCGGGTGGGGGGCCGCACATCCCACCTCCCCGAGGCATGTCGAGGCGAGGGGCGGAGGGGGTGGGGGGAGGTGGGGGAGGTGGGGGAGGTGGGGGGCAACGTGGACGTGGGGCAGGCTGCCTGTATGTACGGGTGGTCAGCTGCCACAGAGTGTATTATAAACAAGGTGAAGCCGAGCCGGGGTGGGGCTGGGTGGGGCGCTGGGGCCGAGTGGGGCGCAGGAATAGGGGGCGGGGTTGGGCGGGTGGGGCGGGTGGATCGGGGGTAGCGGGCGGGATGCGGCGGGGCGGCGGTAGGGGGCGTGGCGAGGTGGGACGCAGGGGGCTGTTGACACTTGTTGAGTGGCGGCCGGGCCGACCACCCTCCCACCTAGTCACCGGGCGACCACACTCCTCCAGGACGCATGCACCCTCCCCCCGCACCACCAGGGGGCGCGCCGTGTGCGCATGCGCGTTGTAAGTAGCGGGCGGCGGGTGATCGCAGTCAGTCAGCGGCCTAGTGAGACACATCACCCACACACGGAGCTCCAACACCAGCGGCCAGACGCG
The DNA here is from genome assembly GCA_030323885.1 of Branchipolynoe longqiensis. Taxonomy (NCBI): domain Eukaryota; kingdom Metazoa; phylum Annelida; class Polychaeta; order Phyllodocida; family Polynoidae; genus Branchipolynoe; species Branchipolynoe longqiensis. The sequence continues at coordinate 107,506,361 of CM059191.1, read as the reverse complement.
CCGACCAGACCCTCACCGGTCAGCGGGCACCAGGAGCACCAGGAGGCACCGGGCACTACGAGGCACCACCCGGGCACCAGGAACACCACCCGGGCACCAGGAACACCACCTGGGCACCAGCAGGCACCAGGAGCAAGACCCGGGAACCAGGAGGCACCACGGAGGAGCTGTGCCATACCCGACCAGTGCCCGCCTACTGGAGACTCGCGCTAGGACAGCGACCTCGGAGTCACCTGTAGGAGCCCGGGCCTCCACGCCCGGCCACTGCCTGCCTCCCGGCGGGTGACGGGTGACCGGCCGACTGGGCTGAGGCAGCCCGGCTGTCACCAATGAAGCCGATCACACTGCACCTAGGCGGCATCGGCAACTCCTGCTCGACGGCGCGCTCCCCCGCCTCCACCTCGCCAGCATCGTCCGCCTCCGCCGCCGCCCCCGCCGCCTTCCCGGCCGCCCCGACGGGAGCCGCCGTGACGACCAGAACGCCCAGATCCGCCAGCCAGGCCGTCGACCTATCGGTGGGTGTGGAAGCTTGTACGTCTCGTTGTGTTGGGGGCGTCATTGTCATGTTGTCACTACGTTCTGGGCGTGCCGGGCTCAACCAGCCTCGGTCCGGCACAGGAGGGAGCGGGGGGAGGAGGGGGGGGGGGGTTCACACGGAGTGGGTGCAGGAGGAAGCGGGGGGAGGGGGGATACACACGGAGTGGGCACAGTGCGCTGCGACGTATGGGCACAGGAGAAACAGGAGGAAAGGTGTGTGTGGGGGGCGGGGGGCGGGGGGGGGGGGGCTGCAGCACATGCTGATGACAGTCTACAGTCGTGCATGGTCAATGTGTGTACAGTGACACTGGCGGTCTGAGCTGAGTGTGAGGTGGTGGGGAAAGGGATGTGCAGCAGTACACTGTCACACCAAGCTTTTCACACAGCGGTCACAGCTGTCAGTCACTGCACGTTGTGTGCAGCAGTACACACTGTCACATAGTGGGGTGTACAGCAGTACACACTGCCACATAGTGGGTGTACAGCAGTACACACTGCCACATAGTGGGGTGTACAGCAGTACACACTGCCACATAGTGGGTGTATAGCAGTACACAATGTCACATAGTCAGTGTACAGCAGTACACACTGTCACATAGTGGGTGTACAGCAGTACACACTGTCACATAGTGGGTGTATAGCAGTACACACGCACAAGTCGTGTACAGCAGTACACACTGTCACATAGTGGGGTGTACAGCAGTACACACTGCCACATAGTGGATGTACAGCAGTACACACTGTCAGATAGTGGGGTGTACAGCAGTACACACTGCCACATAGTGGGTGTATAGCAGTACACACTGTCACATAGTGGGGTGTACAGCAGTACACACTGTCACATAGTGGGTGTATAGCAGTACACACTGTCACATAGTGGGGTGTACAGCAGTACACACTGTCACATAGTGGGTGTACAGCAGTACACACTGTCACATAGTGGGTGTACAGCAGTACACACTGTCACATAGTGGGTGTACAGCAGTACACACTGTCACATAGTCAGTTTACAGCAGTACACACTGTCACCTAGTGGGTGTACAGCAGTACACACTGTCAGCTAGTGTGTGTATAGCAGTACACACTGTCACATAGTGGGTGTACAGCGGAACACACTGTCACATAGTCAGTGTACAGCAGTACACACTGTCACATAGTGGGTGTACAGCAGTACACACTGTCACATAGTGGGTGTATAGCAGTACATACTGTCACATAGTCAGTGTACAGCAGTACACACTGTCACATAGTGGGGTGTATAGCAGTACACACTGCCACATAGTGGGTGTACAGCAGTACACACTGTCAGATAGTGGGGTGTACAGAAGTACACACTGTCACATAGTCAGTGTACAGCAGTACACACCATCACATAGTGGGGGTATAGCAGTACACACTGTCACATAGTCGGTGTACAGCAGTACACACTGTCACATAGTCAGTGTACATCAGTACACACTGTCACATAGTCAGTGTACAGCAGTACACCCTGTCACATAGTGGGTGTACAGCAGTATGCACTGTCACATAGTGGGTGTATAGCAGTACACACTGTCACATAGTCGGTGTACAGCAGTACACACTGTCACATAGTCGGTGTTCAGTAGTACACACTGTCACACTCTGGGTGTACATTAGCACAGCATGTCACACTATGAATGCACAATAGTACACACTGTCACACTGTGGGTGTACAGTGGTACAGCCTGTCACACTATGAATGTACAACAGTCCACACTGTCACACTGTGGGTGTACAGTAATACAGACTGGCACACTCTCAATGTACAACAGTACACACTGTCACACCATGGGTGTACAACAGTACACACTGTCACACCGTTGGTGTACAACATTATACACTGTCATACTGTGGGTGTACAACAGTATGTATGTGTGTACATCAATACTGTACTAATACGACAGTACACCATGTACATACAATAATGCTTACAGGAGGACTTGTACACAACACTCCATCACTGTACACACACAAGGGTCTGTAACTCGGTCACACAGCAGCACACAACAGCACACAGCAGCACACAACAGCACACAACGGCACACAACAGTACACCATGTACATACAATAATGCTTACAGGAGGACTTGTACACAACACTCCATCACTGTACATACACAAGGGTCTGTAACTCGGTGCACACAGCAGCACACAGCAGCACACAACAGCACACAACGGCAAACAACAGCACACAACAGCACACAACAGCACACAACAGCACACAACAGCACACAACAGCACACAACGGCACACAACGGCACACAACAGCGCACAACAGCGCACAACAGCACACAACGGCACACAACAGCACACAACGGCACACAACGGCACACAACAGCACACAACAGCACACAACGGCACACAACAGCACACAACAGCACACAACAGCGCACAATAGCACACAACAGCGCACAACAGCACACAACAGCACACAACAGCGCACAACAGCGCACAATAGCGCACAACAGCGCACAACAGCACACAACAGCACACAACGCCGCACACACAGCACACAGCAGCACACAACAGCACACAACGGCACACAACAGCACACAACAGCACACAACAGCACACAACAGCACACAACAGCACACAACAGCACACAACAGCACACAACAGCACACAACAGCACACAACAGCACACAACAGCACACAACAGCACACAACAGCACACAACAGCACACAACAGCACACAACGGCACACAACAGCGCACAACAGCGCACAACAGCACACAACAGCACACAACAGCACACAACAGCGCACAATAGCGCACAACAGCACACAACAGCACACAACAGCACACAACAGCACACAACAGCACACAACAGCGCACAACAGCGCACAACAGCACACAACAGCGCACAACAGCACACAACAGCGCACAATAGCAACCCACGGTTACAGTGTGTACAGCAGCACATTGTCACCCTGGTCACCCTGTACACACACAGCACACAATGATCATATATGCATTCATGAGGACCGTGCAGTTTATAGAAGATCCGTACACCGTAAATTACACTGTAAGGAAAGCCTTAACAATATAAGGAGACCCTTACAGTGCATGACGATACTATAGTGTCAGGATACCCTTAGAAGTTATAGTGTAAGAAGACCGTTACAGTGTCAGGAGAGCCGTACAGTGTGGGCAGATCCTTATAATGTCAGGAGATCCCTATAATGTCAGATGAGCCATACACTTTACAGTGTCAGCAGACCCTTACAGTGTCAAGACATCCTTACAGTGTAAGGGAGAACCTTGCAGTATCAGGAGACCATTACAATGTCAGGAGAGCCTTATTGTGTAGAGAGTCCCTTACAGTGTCAGGATAGCCTCACACTGTAAGGAGACCCTTACAATGTCAGGAGACCCTTACAGTGTCAGCCTCACCTCACGCACCCAGTGCTGAACACGGTCATGTGGTCTGCACACACCCTGGAGCCGACGCCCCTCTCAGCTACCTCCGGGCGAACCCTCCGTCACCCCGCCCTCCAGTGCTGCTCTACTGGGGTGGGGTTGCCATGGTACTCCCCCGCCCCCGCCCCCCCCCCCCCCACACACACAGTGCGCTTTACCAGCGGCTTGTCGTCCTTATCACTGCTGAGTTTCTAGCCGCAACGTCGGCCAAGTCTCACGTAGCTGTTCCAACTTACAATTACATTACTCAGATGTAGCTGTTAGATCAGCCATATTACTCAGATCTAACATTCAGATGCAGTTGTTAAATTAGTCACATTATTCATTTGTAACTGGGAGAATCACATTACTTAGATGTCGCCGTTATGTCATCCACATTATGTAAATGTAGGCGTTCGATGAGCGGTATTGGCATGTATGTTTATATGATATATGTGCAGCGGGTGGCACTGCTCATACAGGCGGGTATTTGCATTATACATAGAGAGGGCACGGACCTGTTATACGGGCATGCGCCGTGTGATGTGGGTAGCACCTATTAGTCTGTGTCCTGTGTACCTGCGGGTAGTACCTATTATACTGTGCCATGTGTATATGCGGGTAGTACCGTAGTATACAGTGCCCTGTGTATCTACGGGTAGTACCGTATTATACAGTGCCATGTGTATATGCGGGTAGTACCAAAGTATACAGTGCCCTGTGTATATGCGGGTAGTACCGTATTATACCGTGCCCTGTGTATCTGCGGGTAGTACCGTATTATATTGTGCCCTGTGTACCTGCAGGTAGTAATGTATTATACCGTGCCCTGTGTATCTGCGGGTAGTACCACATTATACTGTGTCCTGTGTATATGCGGGGAGTACCTATTATATTATAATGTGCCCTGTGTATCTGCGGGTAGTACCGTATTATACCGTGCCCTGTGTATTGCGGTAGACGTATTATACCGTGCCTGTGTATCTGCGGGTAGTCCCGTATTATACTGTGCCCTGTTATCTGCGGTAGTACCATATACCGCCCTGTGTATCTCGTAGTACCGTAATACCCCCACTGCGGTAGTACCGTATTAACGTCCTGTATCTGCGGGTAGTACGTATTACGCCCCTGTGTATCTGCGGGTAGTACCGTATTATACCGTGCCCTGTGTATCTGCGGGTAGTACCGTATTATACCGTGCCCTGTGTATCTGCGGGTAGTACCGTATTATACCGTGCCCTGTGTATATGCGGGTAGTACCGTATTATACCGTGCCCTGTGTATCTGCGGGTAGTACCGTATTATATTGTGCCCTGTGTACCTGCAGGTAGTAATGTATTATACCGTGCCCTGTGTATCTGCGGGTAGTACCACATTATACTGTGTCCTGTGTATATGCGGGGAGTACCTATTATATTATAATGTGCCCTGTGTATCTGCGGGTAGTACCGTATTATACCGTGCCCTGTGTATCTGCGGGTAGCACCTATTATACTGTGCCCTGTGTACCTGCGGGTAGTACCACATTATACTGTGTCATGTGTAGCTGCGGGTAGTAATGTATTATAACGTGTCCTGTGTACCTGCGGGTAGTACCGTATTATAGAGTGTCATGTGTGCCTGCGGGTAGTACCGTATTATACGGTGTCATGTGTACCTGCGGGTAGTACCGTATTATAGAGTGTCATGTGTGCCTGCGGGTAGTACCGTATTATACGGTGTCATGTGTACCTGCGGGTAGTACCGTATTATAGAGTGTCATGTGTACATGCGGGTAGTACCGTATTATAGAGTGTCATGTGTGCCTGCGGGTAGTACTTATTATACCGTGCCATGTGTATCTGTGGGTAGCACCTATTATGCTGTCTCATGTGTACCTGCGGGTAGTACCTATTATAACGTGTCCTGTGTACCTGCGGGTAGTACTGTATTATATTGTGACATGTGTACCTGCGGGTAGTACCGTATTATACTGTGTCGTGTGTATACCTCGTGTATAAAGTATGTGCCATATCATGTATACCGTATTCATACAGCCATTAATGCACTGTACACGACATTGCCGGCTCCAAGTTGACAGCTGTCGCCCACACCCACACCCACACCTACACACCTACACACCCACACCCTAACCCACACCCTAACCCACACCCACACCCACACACCCCCACCCACACCTACACACCCACACCCTAACCCACACATACACCCACTCCCACACCTACACACCCACACCCTAAACCACACCCACACCTACACTGACACCTACACACCCACACCTACACACCCACACCCTAACCCATACCTACACCCATACAACCACACCTACACACCCATACCTACACACCCTAACCCACACCTACACACCCACACCTACACACCCACACACTCACCTACAAACCCACACCCTAACCCACACCCTAACCCAAACCCACACCCACACACCCACACTCACAGCCTTCCACACCCACACCCACACTCACAGCCTTCCACACACACACACACTTACACCCACCACACCCACCCATACTTAGCCATACCCACACACCCACACTCACACCCACACCCATACCCACCCACACTCACAGCCTTCCACACCCACACACACTTACACCCACCACACCCATAACCACACCCACACTCAAACCCTACCACACCCACACCCATATCCACCCACACTCACAGCCTTCCACACCCACACCCACTTACACCCACAACACTCACCCACACCTACAGCCACACCCACACACCCACACTCACACGCATCGCCCACCACACCCACAGCCAGCCACACACCCTCCCACACAACCTCGCACGTCCACCCACACACATAACCACACCCACCCACACCCATAGCCACACTCACACTCACACCTCCCACAGTCACAGCCTCCCATACCCACCCACACCCATAGCCACCTACACTCACAGCCAACCATACCCACCCACATCCATAGCCACCTACACTCACAGCCAACCATATCCACCCACATCCATAGCCACCTACACTCACAGCCAACCATACCCACCCACATCCATAGCCACCTACACTCACAGCCAACCATACCCACCCACATCCATAGCCACCTACACTCACAGCCAACCATACCCACCCACTTCCCAAACACACACACCTTCCCACACACACCCTCCCCCCCACGCCCCCCACACACCCTCTCCGACACACACCCTCCGACACACACACACCCTCCGACACACACACTCCCACACCCCCCCTCCCACACACACATACCCTCCCACACACACACCCTCCCACAACCCCCTTCCGACACACACCCTCGCACAACCACACCCTCGCGCACACACACCCTCCCACACACACCCTCCCCCACACACACCCTCCCACACACACACCTCCCACACACACCCTCCCACAGACACACCCACACACACACCCTCCGACACCCACACACACACCCTCCCACAACCACCCCCTCCCAGAACCCAAACCAACATCCTCCCACACCCACACCCACCCGCACCTCTAGCCTCCCACAGCCACACGCCCCGATCCCTCCCGCCCCTCCCCCCAGCCCCTCCCCCCTCCCCCCCCCCCGCCCCTCGCCCGCTGCCACCCTCTTCATTGTCTTTATGTTTCTCTACATGTAACTTGTAAGTACTGTCGGGTCTGCGGTCGTGAGCCATGCCGTCAGTGTGCAAGGAACTGGAGGTGGGGGTTGTGTGCTGGGTGGGTGTGGGGGGCTGTCTGGGGGTGGGGGAGGGGCTATTGGATGAGTGGGGTGGGGGAGGGTGGAGAGGCTGTGTGTGTGTGTGTGGGGGGGGGGTACATCCGTGCCCGGGAGGAAGGCCGAGCTGGGTGCGGGCTGCAGCTGGCCGGGTGGGATAACGCGTGTCTGTGTGTCCGTGTCTCTGTCCAAGCGTATGTGTCCGTGTGTCTGTGTGTGTGTCCGTGTGTTTGTGTGTCCGTGTGTATGTGTCCGTGTGTATGTGTGTCCGTGTGTATGTGTGTCCGTGTGTCTGTGTCCGTGTGTCAGTGTGTGTGTGTCCGTGCTGGGTGAAGCTCACTACGGGTAATTACGGTAGGCCCGTATCCAGCGTCAGGATGTGTGTCAGTGCATCTGTGTCCGCGTATCCGTGCATCTGTGTCCATGCATCTGTGTCAGTGTGTCCGTGCGTCTGTGTCCATGTGTCTGTGCCCGGTGAAGCTTACTTCGTGTAATTATGGTAGGCCCGTATCCAGCATCAGGATGTGTGTCCGTGCGTCTGTGTCCGTGTGGCCGTGCTCGGTGAAGCTTACTTCGTGTAATTACGGTAGGCCCGTATCCAGCATCAGGCTGTGTGTCCGTGCATCTGTGTCCATGTGTCTGTGCGTGTGTCCATGTGTCTGTGCATGTGTCCGTTCGTCTGTGTGCGTGTGTCCGTGCTGAGTGAAGCTTACTTCATGTAATTACGGTAGGCCCGTATCCAGCATCAGGCTGTGTGTCCGTGTGTCTGTGTCCATGTGTCCGTGCGTGTGTCCATGTGTCTGTGCATGTGTCCGTTCGTCTGTGTCCGTGTGTCCGTGCTGGGTGAAGCTTACTTCGTGTAATTACGGTAGGCCCGTATCCAGCATCAGGCTGTGTGTCCATGCGTCTGTGTCCGTGTGGCCGTGCTCGGTGAAGCTTACTTCGTGTAATTATGGTAGGCCCGTATCCAGCATCAGGATGTGTGTCCGTGTGTTTGTGTCCGTGTTTGTGTCCGTGCGTGTGTCCGTACGTGTGTCCATGCTGGGTGAAGCTTACTTCATGTAATTACAGTAGGCCGTATCCAGCATCATGCTGTGTGTCCGTGTGTTTGTGTCCATGCGTGTGTCCGTGCGTCTGTGTCCGTGTGTCCGTGCTGAGTGAAGCTTACTTCGTGTAATTACGGTGGGCCCGTATCCAGCATCATGCTGTGTGTCCGTGTGTTTGTGTCCATGCGTGTGTCCGTGGGTCTGTGTCCGTGTGGCCGTGCTCGGTGAAGCTTACTTCGTGTAATTACGGTAGGCCGTATCCAGCATCAGGCTGTGTGACCGTGGGTCTGTGTCCGTGTGTCCGTGCATGTGTCCGTGTGTCTGTGTCCGTGTAATTACGGTAGGCCCATATCCAGCATCAGGCTGTGTGTCCGTGGGTCTGTGTCCGTGTGTCCGTGTGTCTGTGTCCGTGTAATTACGGTAGGCCCGTATCCAGCATCAGGCTGTGTGACCGTGGGTCTGTGTCCGTGTGTCCGTGCATGTGTCCGTGTGTCTGTGTCCGTGTAATTACGGTAGGCCCGTATCCAGCATAGGGATGTGTCCACTTATGTAAATACGTAATTAGCGGCTTCTTGTTCCGGGAGGGGGCGGGGAGGGCGCCTTATGTGGGGGCGCCTCGTGTATGGGGTGGCTCGTGTGGGGGAGTCTCGTGTGGGGGGCGCCTCGTGTGGAGGGCGCCTCGTGTGGAGGGGTATGGGGCGCCTTGTGTGTGTGGGGGGGGGGGAGGCGCCTCGTGTGGGTATAGGTGGGGGGGGGGGACGCCTCGTGTGGGGGTGGAGGTGGAGGAGGGTGGGTGGGGGTGCCCGACTGTGTCCGACTGTGCCCGACGGACTGTGGGCCGGGGCGGGATGGGGCGGGCCACGGCCCGGGGACGGAGCGGGCCGCGGGGGGAAGGGAGAGTTTGTACTGTGCGTACGTGCGTGAGTGTGACCTGTTATTCTACCACCCTGATTGATGTCACAATGTGACAGTAGTGTTATTATAGCACCCTGATTGATGTCACAATGTGACAGTAATGTTATTATAGCACCCTGCTTGATGTTGCAATGTGACAGTTGTGTTATTATAGCACCCTGCTCGTTGTCACGATGTGACAGTGGTGTTCTTCTGTCACTGGACAGTGTGTTCACCTCTGTATTACCCGTCCTGATATGACCTTAGATGTTGCTAGGACGTAAAACAACAAACAAACAGACCTCTGTGTGACAGTCATTCTTCCCCTAACCACCCACAACCCACACAACCCACCCTTGTCTGCACTCTACATGAGTTCGATCAGGATAGCATTGTGTCACCTCCACCCCACCACCCCACCACCCCACCACCCCACCACCCCCTACAGACTGGAACCAGACGGGATGGCCGAATGAGTTAGAGCGTCCGTCTCCCGTGCTGGTAGATCGTGGGGTCGTGGGTTCGAGTCCCGGTCGAGTCAAACCAATGACTTTAAAATTGATACTTGTCGCTTCCTACTAATCCTAGCCAGGCCCTCGGCATTATTAGGATATGGCAAGGACTGGTGTGCTCAGTGTCAGGATAATGTGACTAAGTGGGATACCAAGTCATGGTGCCGGAGCCCTGGTTTCCCAGTGGGACAGCACTATAAAGTCGCCATGAGTGCGCACTGTCACAAGTCGGTACCAAGTCCTGATATGACCTTAGATGTTGCTAGGACGTAAAACAACAACAAACAAACCCTACAGACTGGTGTCTCATCCAGCCGAACACACCCTCCCGGACACGCCTCGCCGGGTGGCGGGTGGCGGGTGGCGGGTGGCGGGTGGCGGGTGGCGGGTGGCGGGTGGCGGGTGGTGGGTGGCGGGTGGCGGGTGGCGGACTGATTACGTGTTAAGGGTATAACTCTGTTTCACGCCGCTGCTCCCTCCGGCGGACATATGCGCGCGCATCCTGGTGGGAGCCGGATGCTCGCGCATGCGCACGTAAGTACTAGGTCAGGGGAGGGGGGGGGGGGCTTAATACATGTAAGCACATCCCACTCCTCGGTGTGTGCGACTTGAGTGAGGCGTGAGCAGTCGAGTGCAGTGGGGCCAACTGTCACCAAAGTCCTGAGAGTCAAACAAAATGAAAGTTCTGATCAGTCGCCTCACGAGTCACGGATCGACCCCAAAATCCCACGAATTTCATGCAATATGCTAACATATCAGCCTAAACCCTTTGGAAATACCCTCAAATAGCCCAATTTAAAGCCATTTAAAAAAGAAATTCTTGGGTGGACATGCCCCCCACCTAACAAGCTCGCGGCTGCCGCCACTTGAATTCCATCGCAATGTAAACCCTCAATGATTCTCAGGGCCTCCAGGTTGGCAACACTGAGTGGCAGAGTTGGATCCTAGACCACAGTAACCATGCACCTCACACAGCAGGAACCAGGCATGTCACATGATGGTAACCATGCACCTCACTTAGCAGGAACCAGTCATGTCACATGATGGTAACTATACACCTCACATAGCGGGAACCAGTCATGTCACATGATGGTAACTATGCACCTCACATAGCGGGAACAAGTCATGTCACATGATGGTAACTATACACCTCACATAGCAGGAACCAGTCATGTCACATGATGGTAACTATGCACCTCACATAGCGGGAACAAGTCATGTCACATGATGGTAACTATACACCTCACATAGCAGGAACCAGTCATGTCACATGATGGTAACTATGCACCTCACATAGCGGGAACAAGTCATGTCACATGATGGTAACTATACACCTCACATAGCAGGAACCATGTCACATGATGGTAACTATGCACCTCACATAGCGGGAACCAGGCATGTCACATGATGGTATTATTGGTAACCATGCACCTCACATAGCAGGAACCAGGCATGTCATATGATGGTAACTATGCACCTCACATAGCGGGAACCAGGCATGTCATATGATGGTAACCATGCACCTCACATAGCGGGAACGATTCATGTCACGGGATGGTAACCATGCACCTCACATAGCAGGGACCAGGCACGTCAGGTGATGGTAACCATGCACCTCACATAGTGGAGATCAGGCATGTCACATGATGGTAACCACACACCTCACATAGCGGGAACCAGGCACTTCACATGATGGTAACCATGCACCTCACATAGTGGGAACGAGTTATGTCATGGGATGGTAACCATGCACCTCACATAGCGGGAACCAGGCACGTCATGTGATGGTAACCATGCACCTCACATAGTGGAAATCAAGCATGTCATATGATGGTAACCACACACCTCACATAGCGGGAACCAGGCATGTAACGTGATGGTGATTATGCACCTCACATAGCAGAAACCAGCCATGTCATATGATGGTAACCATGCACCTCACATAGCAGGAACCAGGCATGTCACATGATGGTAATCATGCACCTCACATAGCAGAAACCAGCCATGTCATATGATGGTAACCATGCACCTCACATAGCAGAAACCAGGCATGTCATATGATGGTAACCACGCACCTCACATAGTGGGAACCAGCCATGTCACATGATGGTAACCAAGCACCTCACATAGCACGAGCCAGGCACGTAATGTAATAGTAACCATGCACCTCACATAGCATGAAAAAGACATGTCATGTGATGGTAACCATGCACCTCACATAGCACAAAAAAGACACATCATGTGATGGTAACCATACACCTCACATAGCGGGAACCAGGCATGGCATGTGATGGTAACCATGCACCTCACACATACATACATATACACATACAGACATGTGCACAAACATACACACACACATACATACATACACACATGCATACATACATATACAGACATACAGACATAAAGACATACAGACATATCGTTTAATAAATATGTTGCACATAATATAACTAGTATATAGCGTTCAAGTTGACGTCACTCTGCGAGTCCTGGAGGACTGGCCTAGTTAGTCGGTTCCTTGTGTGTCGGCCCGACTTGATTTGTGCAGACAGGAAGTCGGCCACGAGTCGGGCAGTTTGTACTCGGCCTGACGCGTGTGAACCGCCAACGTTTTGCATCTGTACCTTCCCACTGACCTTCTCCGCCCACCCACATCCCCGAACAACAACCCAACCACCACTCCCCAATCTGGCTCTCCGCCCCCGCCCCACCCCTGCCGCACCACTCCCCAGCCTGTCCTCCTCCCCTGCCCTCTGCCGCACCACTCCCCAGCCTGTCCTCCTCCCCTGCCCTCTGCCGCACCACTCCCCAGCCTGTCCTCCTCCCCTGCCCTCTGCCGCACCACTCCCCAGCCTGTCCTCCTCCCCTGCCCTCTGCCGCACCACTCCCCAGCCTGTCCTCCTCCCCACTCCCCACTCCCTCCCCACCCCCTACAACTCCCCAGCCTGCCTCACCAATCCCCACTCCCTCCCCACCCCCTACAACTCCCCAGCCTGCCTCACCAGTCCCCACCCACTCCCCACCCCGCCCCTGCGCGCATGCTGGCGGCGCACCCCGGAAGGGGTCCGGCGACCCGGGGCCGGACATGCGCGGTGGTCGTCCCACCCCGCTTCCGACGCCGGGCCGGGTGCGGACAGCGGCGGCTTGTTGTGTCGCCGTTTGCTGAAGTTGTAGAAGACGATGGGACTTTGGTCTGATGCTCGGCGGCACACATTTACCGACGGGTTGACCTAGATGGCGCTATCGTTGTGATTACACAGATAAGGCTGTCCGGGCCGCGTCCCATCGACAGATAGGCATGGGGGGCGTTAGAATAACACGTCGCCGTACATGCGGGTTTGACTAACACAGCGCTGTACGGGGCGGGTTTGACTAAAACGGCGCCGTACGGGGCGGGTTTGACTAACAGGGTGCCTTATGGAGCGTGTTTAACACACGGGTGGGTTTGACTAACACAGGGGTGGGTTTGACTAACACGGCAGTAAGACGTAACATAGCGCCGTCAGCCTGTGTTGGTGATTATGCACCTCACATCCCCACATCCACCCCCCCCCCCCACACACACACCCCACACACACACGCTCCTCGGTAGGTACCGATTCCACCGCCAGACTTGTATTTAAAGAGGAGTGTTTTGCACACTTGTACTGATATTCAACTGGCGTCCAACTCCCACCCACCACCCAGCAACAGGTGCTGGACTGATTTTGTTGTTGTTGTTGTTGAAGATTTATACTGCCTATCATGGATAAGCCTGAATAGGCTTGTTTTCACCATTAGACAGTTTGCCGATCGAAAGCCCGAGCCTACACTTTTACCGACCCAAGGGATTTTTAACCTCCCACACCACATAGACATTGTATGAGAGCAACTGGCCTTTGATGACGCTGTAAGTTATACACAGCGGTGGAAATCCAAATTGGAAGAGGTGGGGGGGCACAGGGAATCGAACCACAGACCTTCAGATTAGGAGTCCGACCTAGAAAAAAGTCAGACACTAACCACTCCGCCACAGAGAACACCACAATACCTGATACCAGAGACAGGCCCCTGTTTGTGGGCCGTTTATCAGCTCAATCTCCGAGCACGGACTCCGCATACACGGGGCAGCTTCTCGTGCCTTTGTCTCTGACCAATGCCTGCTCCTCTGCTTCTTTTATGGACCTTGTCCTACTACGTTTGAGGAATAAATGAGTAAAGCCGAGATAGCTTCAAACCCAGGGTGTTCAATGGTTTACAGACGAGAAGTGACCTGTCACTGCCCGGCCGGGTAGCGCGTAACCGTCCTCGGGAGGTCTGCGCCAGCAATAGGCGGACAGTCGACCCGAGGACTGTGCTTGCGTGCTGCCACCTGGTGCTAGCAATAGCCGGGACAATCGACCCTAGGACTGTTTGTGCTGCTTTAGTGCTCGTGTGCTGCCACCTGTTGCTAGCAATAGGCGAGACAGTCGACTCTCAGGACTGTTTGTGCTGTTTTAGTGCTTGCATGCTGCCACCTGTTGCTAGCAATAGGCGAGACAGTCGACCCTCAGGACTGTTTGTGCTGTTTTAGTGCTCGTGTGCTGCCACCTGTTGCTAGCAATAGGCTGGACAGTCGACACTAGGGACTGTTCGTGCTGTTTTAGTGCTCACGTGCTGGCACCTGTTGCTACTTCATACTTGTAACAGTCGCAGTTTCGGAGCACTCGTAGTACTTGTATAGCTTGTAGAACACTTGTAACAATTGCAACCATTTCAACATGTGTAACAATTTTAACACATGTAACATGTGTAAGATTTGTAATACTTGTATTACATGTGTAACGTGTGTAGCATGTGCATCATGTGTAACATGTGTAACAGGTGTAACATGTGTAACGTGTGTAACATGTGTAACATGTGTAACATGTGTAACATGTGTAACATGTGTAACATGTGTAACATGTGTAACATGTGTAACATGTGTAACATGTGTAACACTTGTAGTGTGGGTAAGACTTGTAACATATTTACCACTTGTACCACTTAAGAGGCAAGCAGGGGGAAGGCATGTGGGGGGGGGGGGGGGGGAGGCAGGCTGGAGGGGAGGCAGGCTGGAGGGGAGGCAGGCTGTGAGAGGCAGGCTGGAGACAGGCAGGCTGGAGGGGAGGCTGCCTAGAGGCAGGCTGGGGGAGGCAGGCTGGGGAGGCAGGCTGGGGAGGTAGGCTGGGGAGGCAGGTTGGGGGCAGGTCGATAGGTTTTTGCCCGATGATGACCTTGGCTGCCGACAGCCGGAACACGGGCCCACACCGCACCCACAGGGGCGGTGTGGGCGGGGAAGGGGGCGGGGCGGGGCTGGGCGGTGTGCTGTGATGTGTGTGATGTGTGTGAGCTGTGTGTGATGTGTGTGAGCTCTGTGTGATGTGTGTGAGCTGTGTGTGCTATGTGTGCGTTCTGGGTGTGCTGTGTGAGCTGTGTGTGAACTGTGTGTGAGCTGTGTGTGATATGTGTGAGTTTGGGGTGTGCTGTGTGTGAGCTGTGTGTGAGCTGTGTGTGAGCTGTGTGAGAGCTGTGTGTGAGTTCTGGGTGTGCTGTGTGTGAAATGTGTGTGATGTGTGTGAGCTGTGTGTGCTATGTGTGAGTTCTGGGTGTGCTGTGTGTGAGCTGTGTGTACTGTGTGTGAGTTCTGGGTGTGCTGTGTGTGAGCTGTGTGTGAGCTGTGTGTGAGCTGTGTGTGAGTTGTGTGTACTGTGTGTGAGTTCTGGGTGTGCTGTATGTGAGCTGTGTGTGAGCTGTGTGTGAGCTGTGTGTGAGCTGTGTGTACTGTGTGAGCTGTATGTGAGCTGTGTGTGAGCTGTGTGTGAGTTGTGTGTGAGCTGTGTGTGCTGTGTGTAAGTTCTGGGTGTGCTGTGTGTGAGCTGTGTGTGAGCTGTGTGTGAGCTGTGTGTGAGATGTGTGTGAGCTGTGTGTGAGCTGTGTGTAAGTTCTGGGTGTGCTGTGTGTGAGCGCTGTGTGTGAGATGTGTGTGTGCTGTGTGTAAGTTCTGGGTGTGCTGTGTGTGAGCTGTCTGTGAGCTGTGTGTGAGCTGTGTGTGTGCTGTGTGTAAGTTCTGGGTGTGCTGTGTGTGAGCTGTCTGTGAGCTGTGTCTGAGCTGTGTGTGAGCTGTGTGTAAGTTCTGGGTGTGATGTGTGTGTGAGCTGTGTGTGAGCTGTGTGTGAGCTGTGTGTGAGTTGTGTGTACTGTGTGTGGGTTCTGGGTGTGGTGTATGTGAGCTGTGTGTGAGCTGTGTGTGAGCTGTGTGTGAGCTGTGTGTGACCTGTGTGTGCTGTGTGTGAGCTGTGTGTGAGCTGTGTGTGCTGTGTGTAAGTTCTGGGTGTGCTGTGTGTGAGCTGTGTGTGAGCTGTGTGGCGGGTAGACTTGACACTGTGATAGGTGAGACTCACCCTGGAGGAGCCAGGAGGTGCGAGCTCAAAGAGCACCCGGCACACACATAGACACACATAGACACATACACACATACACACATGCACACATAGACACATACACACAGTCACACAGTCACACACACACACCACCACACACATAGATGCACACATACACACATACACACAGCCACACACATAAACACACATACACACATACACACATACATAGAGCCACACACACATAGGCACACATAGACACACATACACACATACACACATACACACATACACACATACACACACATAGGGACACATAGACACACATACACACATGTACACATACACACATACACACACATTCACACATACATACATACACACATATACACACAGCCACACATATGCACACATACACACAGCCACACACACAGCCTCCAGACATATTCACCCCCACACACATATATATGCATAGACCCACGCACCCCCCCCCCCACACACACCCCAAACCCACACACCTCACCCTCACCCTCACACACCACACACCTTTACATAGACTTACCCACATTCACCACATCCCACCCACCCTACATCACACATCTCTACTCGTACCCCACCGTCTCTTTCCCGCCTCATCCCGCCTCACCCCGCCTCACTCCGCCCCACCCCGCCTCTCCCTGTCTCACCCCGCCTCACCCCGCCTCACCCAGCCTCACCCAGCCTCACCCCGCCTCAACCCCGCCTCACCCCGGCCTCACCCGCTACCCCGCCTCACCCCGCCTCACCCCGCCTCACCCGCCTCACCCAGCCTCACCCCGCCTCACCCTACCTCACCCGCAGCCTCACCCCGCTAACCCCGCCTCACCCCGCCTCACCCGCCTCACCCCGCCCCACCCCGCCTTCTCCCGCCTCACCCCGCCTCACCCGCCCCCCGCCCTCACCCAGCCTCACCCAGCCTCACCCAGCCTCACCCCGCCTCACCCGCCTCACCAGCCTCACCCCGCCTCACCGCCCTCTCCCCGCCTCACACGCCTCACCCCGCCTTCACCCACCTCACCCCCCCCCGCATCACCCAGCCTCACCCCGCCTCACCCGCCCTCCCCCCCCGCCTCTCCCGCATCACCCACCGCCTCACCCCGCCTCACCCCACCTCACCCCCCTCACCCCCTCCCACCCCGCCTCACCCAGCCTCACCCCGCCCTCACCCCGCCTCACCCCGCCTCACCCCGCCTCACCCCGCCTCACCACGCTCACCCAGCCTCACCCAGCCTCACCCCGCCTCACACCCATCCCCACCCTCCTCACCCAGCCTCACCCCCGCCTGACAACCAGCCTCACCCCTCACGCCTCACCAAGCCTCACCCCGCCTCACCCCGCCTCTCCTGTCTCACCGCCGCCCAGCCTACCCCGCCTCAACCCCGCCCACCCACCCCGCCTCACAGACCCAGCCTCACCCCGCCTCACCCACCCACCCTCACCCCGCCTCACCCCGCCTCACCCCACCTCACCCCGACTCACCCCACCCCACCCCAGCCCGCCTCACCCCGCCTCACCCCGCGTCTCCCGCCGCCTCCCGCCCCATCCCACCTCTCCTGCCTCACCCCCCCTAAACCAACCCCGCCCTCCCCGCCTCCCCCTCCTCACACCGCCTCACACCGCCTCACACCGCCTCACCGTGCCTCCCCGCCTCACGCCTCACCTCGCCTCTCCCGCCTCACCCCAGCCTCACCCACTCACCGCGCTCACCGTTTCCTCCGCCTAATCCCGAGATGAACCTCACTCCGCCTCACCCTGCCTCACCCTACCTCACCAGCCTCACCCCGCCTCACCCCGCCTCACCTGCCTCACCCTACCCACCCTACCTCACCCCTCCCCAGCCTCACCCGCCTCACCCGCCCCCTACCTCACCCTACCCTACCTCACCCAGCCTCACCCCGCCTCACCCCGCCTCACCCAGCCTCTGCCCGCCTCACCCTGCCTCACCCAGCCTCACCCCGCCTAACCTCACCTCACCCAGCCTCACCCCGCATCACCCCGCCTCACCCTGCCTCACCCAGCCTCACCCCGCGTCACCTTGCCTCACCCCGCCTCACCCCGCCTCACCCTACCTAACCCAGCATCACCCCGCCTCACCTCGCCTCACCTCGTCCAACACACGGAGGACCGTGCATTAACACGGTGCCGACCGGGGCGGGGCGGGGCGGGGAGGCAGTACGCGTGGAGTACCGGGGTGGGTATAACCGTTTGTACCTGCCCTCATACCGGAAGGAGTCGATTGTACCCCGCACTCACTGATAACCTGCACTGATAATAATCACCTGGTACCCCCCCCCCCACACACACAGACATACACATTCAGCAAGGCCACCCCGCCACACCCCGCCACACGCCGCCACACCCCGACACACGCCGACACACGCCGACACACCCCGCCACACGCCGACACACGCCGACACACGCCGACACACGCCGACACACGCCGCCCCCAGGCTGCCCCCAGGCCGCCCCCAGGCCGCCCCCAGGCCGCCCCCAGCCACCCGAGGTGCCGGGCACCTGGGCAGGGAGGAGGTCATATTGTTACTCGTTCATATTGTCACTCGTTCATATTGTTATTCGTTCATATTGTTACTCGTTCATGGTGTTACTCGTTCATATTGTTACTCGTTCATATTGTTACTCGTTCATAGTGTTACTCATTCATATTGTTACTCGTCCATATTGTTACTCGTTCATAGTGTTACTCGTTCATATTGTTACTCGTTCATATTGTTACTCGTTCATATTGTTACTCGTTCATATTGTTACTCATTCATATTGTTACTCGTTCATATTGTTACTCGTTCATATTGTTACTTGTTCATATTGTTACTCGTTCATATTGTTACTCGTTCATATTGTTACTCGTTCATATTGTTACTCGTTCATATTGTTACTCGTTCATAGTGTTACTCGTTCATATTGTTACTCGTCCATAGTGTTACTCGTTCATATTGTTACTCATTCATTAAGCAGATTTCAATCGGGCACAATTTGTCTTCCTCATTGCTCCTTGATCTATCATGGAAATGCCAAGTGCCAGGATAGAGCTACGTCATTGGTTTGACTCGGCCAGGGTTTGAACACCGTAGGTTTGAATCCCATGCCCCCATTACCTGCAATATATTACTTACTGTATGTATTCTAATTATACATTATACATTATGTATTATAAATAATATAATTAATATATTGTATATATACAGATCTTATACATTATATAGATATTATATATATATTGTAGATATTATATATATGGTAGACTAATATTTTGTATAGGAACGGGGAGGTTAGATGGCGGGGGGAGGTCAGAGGGCGGGA